>OZ001258.1:18927286-18952286 GCA_963924015.1 Macrophya annulata
AAGCTCAGCTATCGTTAATTAATTTATTAATAAGCAACCTCGTGCCTGCTTGAGTTACGTAGACCTATCTAATATTCTTTTCTTGCTATCTTTATCATACTATCTTTGCTATTGCTTGTTTTATTCTATTTCGCTATTTTGTTTTACTTCTTATTTCATTTTGTAATATTGTATAAATTGTGCATACTATCGTAAAAGTTCCCTGGAATATCCCTGGCAAGGAGTAGCCGCGGTTTGCGTTACGCACCGCGTTACCGCGATTAGTTAAGTTAAGTTTCGTATAAGTTATTATATTTCGCGTAAATTATATTTTGTTCGTTCAAATTACTATCGTATAGCGTGTCTTTTGTATTAATTGTCTTCAGTACCTTTGATTTAGATTTACTATCTGGCTATCGTTAATTCAGTATCTTCAATTCGCTTCAGTATCGTTCAGATTATATTGTACCGCTAAAAAAAATAAATAATTATTGTATCTCGGGTGACTACGGTCCCTATCTTTAGTATAGCTTCTGAGATTTCGTTAATTATGAGTTAAATAGCGTATCGATGAAAAATCTTGAGAACCGGTATCGTTTGTTACTGATTTCTTTTTATTAAACAGTTTAATGCCTGTAGTAAGTCGCGTTATGATTTAATTTTACCTGGAGTACGAAGTATCGCTCTGTGATACCGAGTCTGGAGTATAGTCAATTTGCATTGTATCGAGTCACCTGTGACGCTGGCTTATTGCTGGTATTATTCCTAGAAACTGCGTAAAAACTATCTTTCTCGCTCAAATTCTATCGTAACAAATTATCGCTTATCTTTCTGTTATATTGAATGCGTTTGATCTGTTTTACTATTGCTAATCTGTTCTGTAATCTCTACCTTAATATTTCTGATACTCTATCGCTTATGTTACCTTATTAATTTCTTGTAATTAATTTATTATCGTAGTTTTCTCTGGTTGATGTTACCTAAATTTTTGATGTTGTCATTGTTAATTAAATAATTTTCTATCAATTGTGCTTTCACATCACTATCGTATAACTTGTGCTAATATATTTGCCTGACTATCGATGTTTAAATAGAATATACGGCCGCAAGGCACATTGAAGGAAATTATAATTGTTTAATGGTGTACCCTGCCCCTCTACTTTAAGTTCTTTGTTAATCTGAGCTAGTTGCGTTGTCGATCGTCGCGATCTCGTCTGTTTTATATCTTCTGGGTTTATGTTATAGTAATCGTTAATTGATTGACGCAGTAGCGTCTGGCGCCCGACTTTAGTCTTTGTTAATAATTTTTGTTATCACGGGAAAGCGCCGAATTGTGCTGGACCAGGGTCTTTTCCTCCCCGTAGATAGTTCACGTCACAAAATGGCGCCCAACGTGGGGCCACGCCAATGAGGAAAATCATTTTTTTTAAGGGTACACCAACCAGAGACAGAAAAATCTAGAGAATATCGATAAAAATTCAAATTATAAATCTCGTCAACGAACCCCGAACCATTACAAATTCAACTCAAACAAAAGAAAAGGAGAAAAACGAACATTAAGGGATTAACCAAGCGAACTGTTGCTATTAACAATAACAGGAGGATTTGAATAATCTTAGAACAAAAGCTATTGACTGTATCGAACTAATATTAAGAATAGGAGGATTTAGTTAATCCTCGAACAAAAGTTGTTGACTGTATCGAATTGTTAACTTTCTGTATCGTGTTTACATTTCTTGCTTATTTTTCAACCGTACCTGTATCGCTCTGTAACCGTCGCGCTAATCCTTAGCGTGCGCGTGTTTATAAACAACCTATGTCGCAACCGTCGTCCTCGGACGCCTGGATTTATTTATTATCAGCTGACGAATTACGATTTGAATTATTTAAACGATCACTATCGACTACTGGAACTCTTCCTACCCTGCGTGCTAGATTAGTTCACGCGTGCCAAAGGGAACGCGGAGAAATGGCTACTCCCGGAACAGCCAACGGTGAAGATAACCTACTGCATCCGAATGCAGCTGAGGATAGCCAGCAATCGCCTCACTCACCAGGATTGTTTAACGAACCTCCACCTGAGCATCCCGATAACGCTGAGCATATCGCGAATATCGAACACCAAGACGGCAACGATAATCTGGTGAACTCCGAAAATAATAACCGTCCGGGAAATAACGTGAACGTAGGCCCTCCACTAGAAGGTAACCTTGTATCGAACGACCCCCCTATCGTTGTAGGTCAACCTATCGCTACGAATCTTCCACCTGCATTTAATTTTTCACCAAGAACCAATCAGGCAATGTATCGACCCCAAGCTAGTACCTCACGCGCTACCTTTAATCCAAGATCACCCGCTAATCATGTACCGACTCCAGCAGCCGCTTACGACGTTATGCGTAAGTGGAACTTAAAATTTTCCGGTGCACGCACCGAAGATGCAGAAGCATTCCTATCGCGGATACAAGAGGGTAGAGTGTTGATTAATTTACGCGACGAAGACATTTTGAACAGTCTTCCGTTTTTCCTATCGGGTGTCGCAATTTATTGGTATCGTTCGAAACGCGCTAGTTGGCAAACTTGGCAGCAATTTGAGACTGCTTGGCGCGTTAGATTTAGTAACCCTGACTTACAATACGCGTTAAGGGAAGAAATTCGTCAACGAACTCAAGGTGAACATGAATCGGTAGCCGACTATTTAACTTACATGCGAGCTTACTACGATCGCTTACGTCCACCATGGAGTGACGAAGAACAAATAGATTACGCCTATCGCAATCTAATACCGCGATTCCAAATCCTAATCAGGCGCGAAGAAATATACGATCTCGACTCTTTGGAAGACCTAGCTATCCGTCTCGAGCATAGCTACAACACCGCAAGCCGCTATCATGCACCTCCCACGCCTGAACGTTCCTTACTACCGGAACTCGCGTATCGTGGATCGCGTTCAACTCCAAAACAGTCTCGTCCTGCACTTACCGCTTGCAGCATAGATATCGAAAATCCTGAACTAGTAAATGCCGCCATCGCGACCGATTCAAAGAATAGGAAAAAACTGCCAAAAGCAAAAGGCTCCGGAAATCAAAACACGAATTCGCGAACCCCGGGACCGAGTACTCCTAACACGTCCGTAGACCCAGTTAATCTCACAGAGACCACTACCGTTAACGACGATAATTCTGAAGCTAAACCTTGGTATGGCAAGTGTTGGAATTGCTGGAAACCCGGTCACCGATTCCCCGAGTGTATCGAGCCACGTAAGAAATTTTGTTATAAGTGTGGTAAACCCGGAGTAACTAAGGCAACTTGTCCTCGATGTTCGGAAAACCCTTCAGGGAACCGTCAGTAAGGGCGAACGCGGAATCCCTACCTCAGCCCGCGAAACCACTTCCGGATGTATCGTTTTGTATTCCGATTCAAGATTCAGAGAACCTTCCCTTATTGTTTTTAGAATTTCAGCTACGTAATTACGTAATAAAGGCTTTATTTGACAGCGGATCCTCTCGTACTTTTGTAGGCTCAAGTCTACTACCGTTGCTTGACTCCCTAAATCTCTCGTTGTCCGAAGTACAAACTGGATGCGTAATTACCGCAGCCGGTAAATCAGCCAGCGTAACAAACCAAATCACGCTCCCAATCGACTCGCGAACGGGACCCAAAAAAGCCTAGGCTATAATCTACCGACCGACACGATATCACTAGCCAGCGAACCTAAATATCGTAAAATAGAATAAAAACAAAAAAAAAAATAAAAAAAAATAAAAATAAATAAATGTAAAATAGAAAATACGAAGAAAAAAAAAAAAAAAAAAAAAAAGTTAGTTTTAAGACAATAAATAACCCAGCGGGTTGCATCGCGACCTATCGTGTAAAGTAAAATCACTCTTTTGGCTTCCATTCACATTTTTATTTTCGTTTGCATAAAAGCACTTTTCTTTTCTCGATTATTTTTCAAAATTCTTTGCAGTAGAGTCACCAAAATTTTGGATACCGGCCTTCTGCCGAGTATGACCGTCTCGAAACAAACAGCTAAGTGTCTAAAACAATCCGCTATCGTCAACAAAAAGTCGAAAACCAACTAGTCAATCAAGACCGCAACAACAGGTTCCTTAACGTTCGTTCTATCCTAAGAAACCAAAGAAAAACGCGTACCCTATCGTCCGCTCGCGGTAAACTCGCGTGCACTATCGTCTAAAAACATATTTCTTAGTTTTACGTGCTTAGCACATTATTTTTGTTAGTCATTTTATTTCAAGTCATGTTAAAAATCAGTAAATTTGTAAAGGTTTCGGAAAAATCCATCAAGCTACTGTTAGGGATATCTCCAGAAAACTCTCGCGTTTAAAGTCTTTGTCGCATGAAACCAAAGTAAAAATCTACGTACTCCCAGCCACGAGCTTTGCGTTATCTCTCGTTAGCTATGCAAAAACTTGTGTCTCACTAAAGCATCACGGCCTTGTCGGCCTTCCCCTGGGAGGGAAGAGTTGTGACGTGGTATTAGAAAAATACCAGTCCCAAGACGCGATCTATCGTACGGCGATGAGTTGTAGCCAAAGGGGATATTCCAGCGCTGAATTTAAGGATTTAGGGAAAACTAGATTTAATTAATTCTTGTTATTTTTATCATTTTTATGTCATTTTTGTAACGACGATCACGATATTCAACGAGGAAACTACCGTCGAGGGACCCTTCCGAAAAACTATCGAACAATCCAGTCTACGAAGTCTCGGCTAAAAGAAATACGTATCGCTACGACGTGCAACTCTTTGATTCGCCAGGGAAGCGTCAAAGAATAGCGTCAACTCTCGGTCAGGAGATCTGTCTGCTCTACTTCCGGATAGGCGGCGTATAGGGGTGTGCGAGGAGCACGAAAAAAACCCTCCCGTCATCCGATGCAACTATCGTCTTCACTTTATCTAAATGCTGCGGAATCGGCGTATAGGGCCGCGCGAGAAGCGCACTTCACAGCCTCCCGGTTCTGCAACTTATCGGCCTGGAGCCGAATTAGACTCGACAACAGCTACTGTCTTGGAAACCGTTATCGCGGCCGTGGTTGGTCAAGAAAACCCCCGGTACAGCGTTCCGACCTAAGGATTTCCCCATCGTGAGCGAGGTTCCTAGTGCTCCCAGCACGATGCTATCGTTTCGATTTTTAAAGTATTAAAATATCGTTTCAAGCTCTGGCGAGCGAGATTTGAATTTGAATCCAGCGCCAGAGGGGAATTACGAAGGAAGGCGGCAGGATGAGGGGTAAGAAACCGACGAGCGAGGCACGACAGGTACCCCTACGCATCCCACTACCAGATCTACGTATGACGAAAATGACGAACACCTGTCAACCAATTAGCGACGAGAATTAAAACTCAAATTTTACTCTATCGTCACGTGACCTCTCGCTAGCTGGAATGTTCTAGAAGCAAGGAAACAAAACCTATATAAGGGAGTGACACGAGCTACCCATTCTACTTCTTCGCCTGAGCTACACTCATCGCCACGTGCTCATATCGTATCGAGTTTAATTGAAAACTGTGTTAAGTGAAACTATCGTATATTGTTTGAATTCATCTTTAAGGTAAGGTCTTGATCTTTTTGTGAAGACACGAAGTTGCTTAACTTATCTTTTATTCTGTTGTTTGGTTTGTGAGCTAAGAAGCTCAGCTATCGTTAATTAATTTATTAATAAGCAACCTCGTGCCTGCTTGAGTTACGTAGACCTATCTAATATTCTTTTCTTGCTATCTTTATCATACTATCTTTGCTATTGCTTGTTTTATTCTATTTCGCTATTTTGTTTTACTTCTTATTTCATTTTGTAATATTGTATAAATTGTGCATACTATCGTAAAAGTTCCCTGGAATATCCCTGGCAAGGAGTAGCCGCGGTTTGCGTTACGCACCGCGTTACCGCGATTAGTTAAGTTAAGTTTCGTATAAGTTATTATATTTCGCGTAAATTATATTTTGTTCGTTCAAATTACTATCGTATAGCGTGTCTTTTGTATTAATTGTCTTCAGTACCTTTGATTTAGATTTACTATCTGGCTATCGTTAATTCAGTATCTTCAATTCGCTTCAGTATCGTTCAGATTATATTGTACCGCTAAAAAAAATAAATAATTATTGTATCTCGGGTGACTACGGTCCCTATCTTTAGTATAGCTTCTGAGATTTCGTTAATTATGAGTTAAATAGCGTATCGATGAAAAATCTTGAGAACCGGTATCGTTTGTTACTGATTTCTTTTTATTAAACAGTTTAATGCCTGTAGTAAGTCGCGTTATGATTTAATTTTACCTGGAGTACGAAGTATCGCTCTGTGATACCGAGTCTGGAGTATAGTCAATTTGCATTGTATCGAGTCACCTGTGACGCTGGCTTATTGCTGGTATTATTCCTAGAAACTGCGTAAAAACTATCTTTCTCGCTCAAATTCTATCGTAACAAACTATCGCTTATCTTTCTGTTATATTGAATGCGTTTGATCTGTTTTACTATTGCTAATCTGTTCTGTAATCTCTACCTTAATATTTCTGATACTCTATCGTTTATGTTACCTTATTAATTTCTTGTAATTAATTTATTATCGTAGTTTTCTCTGGTTGATGTTACCTAAATTTTTGATGTTGTCATTGTTAATTAAATAATTTTCTATCAATTGTGCTTTCACATCACTATCGTATAACTTGTGCTAATATATTTGCCTGACTATCGATGTTTAAATAGAATATACGGCCGCAAGGCACATTGAAGGAAATTATAATTGTTTAATGGTGTACCCTGCCCCTCTACTTTAAGTTCTTTGTTAATCTGAGCTAGTTGCGTTGTCGATCGTCGCGATCTCGTCTGTTTTATATCTTCTGGGTTTATGTTATAGTAATCGTTAATTGATTGACGCAGTAGCGTCTGGCGCCCGACTTTAGTCTTTGTTAATAATTTTTGTTATCACGGGAAAGCGCCGAATTGTGCTGGACCAGGGTCTTTTCCTCCCCGTAGATAGTTCACGTCACAACACATATACACATATACACATATACACATATACACATATACACATATACACATATACACATATACACATATACACATATACACATATACACATATACACATATACACATATACACATATACACATATACACATATACACATATACACATATACACATATACACATATACATATATACATATATACATATATACATATATACATATATACATATATACATATATATATACACATATATATATACATATATATATGTATACATATATATATGTATATATATATACATATATATACATATATATACATATATATACATATATATACATATATATACATATATATATATATATATATATATATATATATATATATATATATATATATATATATATATATATATATATATATATATATATATATATATATATATATATATATATATATATATATATATATATATATATATATATATATATATATATATATATATATATATATATATATATATATATATATATATATATATATATACCGTGAGGTTATAGGGAAGCCGTTCACTAGATGCAGGCAACCCAACAGTCAAATTTCCGAAGATTGCCGAAGGTGCAGAGTATTTGTCATTAAGAGGAAATGAACGTTGATTTAGCCATCTAGCGGATTTCTCACCGTACTACACACATGGATACATAATGATGAACGCGTATGTATGGATGTGTTGTGCCCATGTGTGTAATACGGTGAGAAATCCGCTAGATGGCTAGATCGACGACTAAACTGTCCGGCTGTTAGGTTAAAAACAATTGTCAGAGTGAAATTGAAGAATCTAATCGGAATTAAGTTAATATGCAAGATTCATCAATATTAATTAGTAAAAAAGTTGCAACAGTTAATTAATGAATTATGGCCGGTTTCAACAACGACGAATAACTTTTAATTGTAGATTAAATTCTATTCACTAGAAACAGAAGATTATTTAACATTAAATTTTCGACTTTTATTCGACGATTAAAGTTATTTTACGAACGCAAGCTATTCGTCGTTAGTGAAACCGGTCATAATTCATTCATTGACTGTTGCAATTTTTTTGCAAATCAATATTGATGAATTTTGCTTATTAACTTTATTCCGATCAGATTTTTCAATTTCGCTCTGACAATTGTTTTTAACCTGACAAACTGACAGTTAAAATGTCTGCTGACAGAAATTTTCGCGTCCCCTTCCATTAATGACAAATACCCTGCCTTCGGCAATCTTCGGAAATTTGATTGTTGGGTTGCCTGCATCTAGTGAACGGCTTCCCTATAACCTCACGGTATATATACACAGGGTGATTCACTTCCACCGGGCCATATTAGATAGGTGGGTTCCTGAGGTAATTCTAAGACCAAAAGTCCTTTACCAAAACTTCGAGAGATCTTCAGTTTTCGATCTACGAGGGATCTAGGTTGACCAATCACAGAGCTCACACGTAACTGAGACAGGGCCGTTAAATATCTAGAATTAATTTCGTGATGAATAAGATGTGAGTTATAATTAGTCCTGATCAATTTGGGTATCTTCTATGACTTGAAAATTTGTGATGTCCTGGAATTGCTACTGGCATCATTTCCGTTGTCCAGGTCATTCAAGTTATTCTCCTCGTGATCCAGATCGTGCGCTTCGTGGTTTTCGTCGTCCAGGTCGTGCGCTTCGCAGTTTTTGTCATCCAGGTTGTTCGCTTCATGGTTTTCATCGGCCAGGTCGTGCGCTACGTGGTTCCCGTCGTCCAAGTTGTTCGGAACGTGGATTCTATCGTCTAGCTCGTTTGTTTATATATATATATATATATATATATATATATATATATATATATATATATATATATATATATATATATATATATATATATATATATATATATATATATATATATATATATATATATATATATATATATATATATATATATATATATATATATATATATACATATATATACATATATATTGTAACGTGGCAAAACGTTAGGACCTCCTCCTAACCAGCCTGACGAACGTATCCAGACCCGAGAGAGTACCGAGTACCGATTCCGCTACTCAAATTCTTACCGCCCTTGCCTCGCGGAGCCATCTTGGTCACCTGGCACGGTTAGCAGCCGACCGGTGGTCAGCCGCGCTCGCAAGACGGGTGGCAAAGGTAAGAATCACTGATAGCGGAAAAGGTCCTCAGTCCATCTTCGTACCTCGCGATTATCACCTCGAGTGAGAACGCGAGTGACAAGTTGTGCTATCCAGAGAGAGAGAGAGAGAGAGAGAGAGAGAGAGAGAGAGAGAGGGAGGGAGGGAGAGAGGGAGGGAGGGAGGGAGGGAGGGAGGGAGGGAGGGAGGGAGGGAGGGAGAGAGAGAGAGAGAGTGCCCTAATATCTCCCTGAATCTACCCCGGAATTCTTTGGTGTGTTTCGGATTGGTTTTGCCGTGGAATTGGATAACACGACGACCCGGTAAGCGTTACGGACACGTGCGTTTCTTCGGAACAGTACCGACGCCGCAGCTTCGCCGGAAACGTCGCCAGTACCAGGTAGGATCTTTCCGAGTATCCGAGAAACCTCCCAGTCCCGTCCCGAAACCCCCAACAACCCCCGAGAGTGCAGAGAGTCCCTAAAACAACCCCCAGACCCGTGTGAGAATCCCTGTCCGTTAGACGGCAGAGATTTAAACGTCCCCAGTCCCACGTGATCGGCGAGTTGCGTGTTAGAGTGCCGGTTGAGTCCCCGCTGCGCACCTAACGTCGAGCGAGTCGCGTCCGCCATATTGTTGAGTCGTCTGCTGTCACGCGTCGCAGTGCGCTGCAGCGAGGCAGAGACTCACCAACTCCCCGACACCCTAGCGAGAGAGTGTACCGTCCCCCACCACCCTCCCCGACTCTGCCGCTAGACTCCGGTCTACAGCGAGCGAGTCAACACCGATACCCCGTCCCCACGAGAGAGAGAGAGAGAGAGCGAGTTGACAGCTGACGGCTGAGCAACACTTAGATTTAAGTTTTGTTTTGCGAGTAGAGTCAATTCTTTTATTAATTTAATTTATTATTGATTATTAATTATTAGTTTTCTTCTGATCGTAGAGTAGAGTCACGGTATTGTATTGTAAGATACGCCAGGTAGCGGGCGGTAATTCGCGACCTTTTTCTTTTTTTTCTTTTTTTAATAAACCTCTTGCTTTTAAAATCATAATCCGTATTCGGTGTCTTTATTCATCGCCCCCACCACATCCCTCTACCCCTAGAGCTAAGCTAGCCGAGAGCGAGAGAGAGAGAGGACTTCGTCCCTGGAGTCTGGCGCCCAACACCTTCCCCAAATCCTCAACGTTGGAGCCAGGTTTGTTTTCGGATTAATTTCTCTGGGTCGCCCGAACTTAGGGAAATTACCGTTACAAAAGTGGCGCCCAACGTGGGGCCCGAATAAAGACACCTCGGGCAGGCCGAACCCACCCCGCCACCTAGCTGCCGCGGTTTTATTTTTTTTAAATCAGAGTGTGTTTAGTGTTGTCGCTGTCAAACCCCCCCCCCCCCCCCCCTCCGAGCGGTCGTCCGTACCCCGTAGAACAGACGCGGAGCTCCGCAGTTTGAATATGGGAAACGCAAGTACGACCCCGGAAAGAGAGAGTCACCCCCACCACGGGATCGCCCCCGTGGACACCGATACCCTCGTCTCCTGCTTGTGTGGCTTGACAGAGGTCGCGGTAACCACCCTCCTCACCCGGTACCGACTACGCGCGGAAGGCACGCCGGATGAGCAAAGATGGCGCCTTTTGAGGTACCACCTGTTCTCCCGCCACTGTGACGTCACCTGGGTGGCCGAGAAAGACGAACTACCCGATCTCGAGCCCACAGAGCGAGAGTTCACATCGCCACAACCCCACCACCTCCCTCTGCACCCCCCGCAACCCCAGCCAGCCCCGCGAGAGAGTTCAAACCCGGGACCCCACGCGTACGCCAGTACCCCCCAAAGTTATACTGCCGCCCCCTCCCCGCAGTATGAGTCCACGGGTAGAGTGCTGCCGAACACGCGATCAGGAGAACCGTTCCAGGAGGGACTAGAGCGAGAACCACCTACTCCGGGGTTCCCGGGGTACCCTAGAGCACCGCCAAGGGTACCCGCCACCCCGTCCGAGTACGTTGGCTACCCCCCAGCTACCCCTGGCAACCCTCCCTACCCGGTGGAACCCGAGAGTTTCCCGGGACGAAGTGCGTTCCCGCCGGTGCACCCCGCGCCCGTGAACCCCTTCCTCCCCCTGGTTGAGAGTCCCCAACCACACCCCACCCCCCGGAGGCGGGAAACCTACCCCCAACCCCCACAGAGCCCCTACCCTCAACCCCAACCGAGTCCCAGCCTCCACCCCCAACCCTGGCCGAGGAGAGAGCAGCTCAACGTGGCTAACGTGAATCTCCACCCGCGGCACAGGTACGCGATTCCCCGTACCGAGGATGACTCCGTGGAGGCCCTCGCGTACGCCGGGAGACGGTTAGAAGCCGTAAGGGCTTTAGACCAGTACTACGTACCCCCACCCGCCCCCGAGAGCGCCGTGCCGCCGGAGTACGCGTGCCACAGCCCCGCGGCCGACCCCGCGTGGGCCCCAGTCCTAGCCCCGGCCAGCCCCACCCCCCCTACCTCGGCGAGCTACCCCGTGCCGACTCTTGCGAGTGGTGCAGCGCTGACAGTAGCCCTAGACGAGCCACCCGCGAAGTCCCGAACGCGCCGCCGGAGGTACAGGAAGAGAGAGAGAGAGAGAGAGAGAGAGAGAGAGAGAGTGAGAGAGAGTGAGAGTAGCCCCAACCCAGAAACCCCAGTCCCGACGTCCCTCCCCACTCCACCCCCGCCGGATGACGTGCCCGAACAGCCCGCTGGAGGTCCACCGGTAGTCCCCGCCGTGCACGCCGCGACTATCAGGTACCCCGCCTGCTGCTTCCGGTGCTACAACCCCGGCCACTTCGTGAGAGAGTGCCCCCACCCCCCCTCGTACATCGCGTGCTCCCGGTGCCAAACCCCAGGAGTCACCGACGCGACCTGTGGCCGATGCTCAGGATCCGCGCCGGAAAACGCGCTGATGTCGACCCACGACTCTCGGTTCCGAGAAGGCAAGAGCGATCCCCGGTATTATATCCAGGTGGAGATAGCCGGGAGACGGGTTACCGCGCTCTTCGACCCCGGGTCTAGCCGAACATACATCGGTGGACCCGCCATAGCCGAGTTTCGGACCCTCCTTCCCCGACTCACCCCCGACGCCGTGAGCAACGTCGTGTACCCCAACGGTGCCGTCGATTCCGTGACCGGCGAGATGGAGATGCCCATGCGCATCGGCAGTCGAACCTGCCCCGTCGCCATCCGTGTCGCGCCCTCCTTTGGATACCCGTGTATCCTCGGCCTGGATGCTATCACCGCGTTCGGGTTCCGGGTGGATTACGCGCGAGGTACCTGGGAGATACGGCCTGAGTCAGAGTCCCGTCCCCACCCCGGGAGAGAGAGCCCCGGACCACCTCGCCCGCCGGCTCGCCTGGCGGGGTTGATGGACAAACCCCACCCCCGCCCCTCGACCCTCTGAACACCGCCACCCCGCCTCGGTCCCGACTCTACGCCCGCGAACTCCTCCCGGTCTCGACCCCGGAAACAACGGCTTCCGATCGAGACTGGTTGAGTCGGAGGTTGCGGAAGCGTCCGAGTCAACCAGTACGTTCCGTTTGGCGGAGGGGTGTACGAGGGGGAGGTGCGATCCCAGTCCCGGTCCCAGCCCCGGTCCCGACTCTACGCCTGCGAACTCCTCCCGGTCGCGACCCCGGAAGCAACGGCTTCCGATCGAGACTGGTTTAGTCGGAGGTTGCGGAAGCGTCCGAGTCAACCCGTACGTTCCGTTTGGCGGAGGGGTGTTGTAACGTGGCAAAACGTTAGGACCTCCTCCTAACCAGCCTGACGAACGTATCCAGACCCGAGGGAGTACCGAGTACCGATTCCGCTACTCAAATTCTTACCGCCCTTGCCTCGCGGAGCCATCTTGGTCACCTGGCACGGTTGGCAGCCGACTGGTGGTCAGCCGCGCTCGCAAGACGGGTGGCAAAGGTAAGAATCACTGATAGCGGAGAAGGTCCTCAGTCCATCTTCGTACCTCGCGATTATCACCACGTGTGAGAAAGTGAGTGACAAGTTGTGCTACCCAGAGAGAGAGAGAAAGAGAGAGAGAGAGAGAGAGAGAGAGAGAGAGGGAGAGGGAGAGGGAGAGGGAGAGGGAGAGGGAGAGGGAGAGGGAGAGGGAGAGGGAGAGGGAGAGGGAGAGGGAGAGGGAGAGGGAGAGGGAGAGGGAGAGGGAGAGGGAGAGGGAGAGGGAGAGGGAGAGGGAGAGGGAGAGGGAGAGGGAGAGGGAGAGGGAGAGGGAGAGGGAGAGGGAGAGGGAGAGGGAGAGGGAGAGGGAGAGGGAGAGGGAGAGGGAGAGGGAGAGGGAGAGAGAGAGAGAGTGTGCCCTCAAACATCCCTGAATCTACCCCGGAATTCTTTGGTGTGTTTCGGGTTGGTTTTGCCGTGGAATTGGATAACACGACGACCCGGTAAGCGTTGCGGACACGTGCGTTTCTTCGGAACAGTACCGACGCCGCAGCTTCGCCGGAAACGTCGCCAGTACCAGGTAGGATCTTTCCGAGTATCCGAGAAACCTCCCAGTCCCGTCCCGAAACCCCCAACAACCCCCAGGGAGTGTAGAGAGTCCCTAAAACAACCCCCAGACCCGTGCGAGAATCCCTGTCCGTTAGACGGCAGAGATTTAAACGTCCCCAGTCCCACGTGATCGGCGAGTTGCGTGTTAGAGTGCCGGTTGAGTCCCCGCTGCGCACCTAACGTCGAGCGAGTCGCGTCCGCCATATTGTTGAGTCGTCTGCTGTCACGCGTCGCAGTGCGCTGCAGCGAGGCAGAGACTCACCAACTCCCCGACACCCAAGCGAGAGAGTGTACCGTCCCCCACCACCCTCCCCGACTCTGCCGCTAGACTCCGGTCTACAGCGAGCGAGTCAACACCGATACCCCGTCCCCACGAGAGAGAGAGAGAGAGAGCGAGTTGACAGCTGACGGCTGAGCAACACTTAGATTTAAGTTTTGTTTTGCGAGTAGAGTCAATTCTTTTATTAATTTAATTTATTATTGATTATTAATTATTAGTTTTCTTCTGATCGTAGAGTAGAGTCACGGTATTGTATTGTAAGATACGCCAGGTAGCGGGCGGTAATTCGCGACCTTTTTCGTTTTTTTCTTCTTTTAATAAACTTCTTGCTTTTAAAATCATAATTCGTATTTCGGTGTCTTTATTCATTGCCCCCACCACATCCCTCTACCCCTAGAGCTAAGCTAGCCGAGAGCGAGAGAGAGAGAGGACTCCGTCCCTGGAGTCTGGCGCCCAACACCTTCCCCAAATCCTCAACGTTGGAGCCAGGTTTGTTTTCGGATTAATTTCTCTGGGTCGCCCGAACTTAGGGAAATTACCGTTACAAAATATATATATATATATATATATATATATATATATATATATATATATATATATATATATATATATATATATATATATATATATATATATATATATATATATATATATATATATATATTCTTATACGCTAGTAAAATAATAAATTGCAAAAAGGCAAGTTACTGTAATGAAAAAAAAGCAAGACACACACACACACGTACATTTGTAATTTGTAAGTAGGAAAAATTGGTTTGCTAATTACATTTGTAGTTTATAATTAGTGAAAATTCAATTGCTAATTACATTTGTAATTTGTAATTAGGAAAAATTCAATTGCTAATTACATTTGTAATTTGTAATTAGGAAAAATTCAATTGCTAATTACATTTGTAATTTGTAATTAGGAAAAATTCAGTTACTAATTACATTTGTAATTTGTAATTAGACCAAATTCAATTACTAATTACATTTGTAATTAGTAACTATTTTCAACCTAATTACAATCGCAGAAAGTAATTTGTAGTTATTTATCTTATGATTACAATTTCTTAAAGTAATTAGGAGAGTTATTCAATCTAATTACAATTATTAAATGTAATTGGAGTGATCATACACGAGTAAATATCCGTACATACGGGAACATATTGAAGTTATCTTTAGGTGAATGAAAGGTTATAATACATACCGTGAGGTTTTGAGGTATATGCATATAGGCATGTAATAAGTGTATATCAGAATGAATAAATGTATGTACATACATAGGATATAGGTATATCGGTATATACGTGCACATACAAGCTTGTAGAGGCTTATGTGGATTTGTGTTGGAATATGAGGGTATGTTTAGCGGTAAATATGCCTGTTTATATATATATATAATATATATATATATATATATATATATATATATATATATATATATATATATATATATATATATATATATATATATATATATATATATATATATATATATATATATATATATATATGTATATATATGTATATATATGTATATATATATATATGTATATATATATATATATATGTATATATATATATATATGTATATATATATATATATATATATATATATATATATATATATATATATATATATATATATATATATATATATATATATATATATATATATATATATATATATATATATATATATATATATATATATATATATATATATATATATATATATGTGTATATGTATATATGTATATATATATATATATATATAAACACAGCATTATTAGGAACAACGGATTCCATACATCCTCTTGATATTGAATCACTAAAGTGGTATTGAAAAATCGATTGATTAGCTGGGAGTGTGGAAAGTAGCTACGGATCACTTACCAGGACTATCAATATGAAAGATTCCCTCTGCTCGTGAAGACTTAATTTCGAGTACTCGCCATGCTGCTAGGTGTATTTTCCTTAGAGGCGTCTTCATTTGTATTCGATTTCCTTTTTCTGTTCTTTATTCTCTCAGATGGAAGGAGGTATGGCAGAAGTGAAAATATGACTGAGTTTTGCCGTTCTAAAATCGGTTTGAAACGCCACAAAATGTTTGAGTGATTCATTTATGGTATGCGTATTTGCAATAGGTGTTGTATTTATAGAACGTGTGAATCACAAGAAATATGAAAAACTTAAAATAAATATCTACCTTCGGGTCAAGTTGAAAGTGAGTGTACCGTGAGCTTTGCCTTCCACGTTTTTAATATTCCGTGCACCTTTCAATGTGAATATTGAATGAGATCTGACATCCTTCCATGTGTCAAAAAGTATTGATTGCCTATTCGGCCATAGTAGATTAAAATTACACTCCAGCTGTAAACATAATTAATACCTTCACATACCTTCAGAGCTTAAATGTACGGATAACAATGAAACAGTCATAGAAACTTGCTAGATTAGTTCCGATTTGCAAACATAGTGCTAAGACATTGCCGAAAATTTGGTACGCTGCCTGATTTTCGTTGACAATAGTTTGCCTTCGTACTTCATTCGTCAATTTTCATGTATCCAAGAGTTGTTCTAAAGGTTCACTGTGAGTTTTCAACCATTCTAATTTCAGATTTAAATCATCTAAAAATATTGCAGTAATTATAAGAGATTGTACGTATCTACATTTAGTGACAATTAAGCTACTGTCCGTCACAATCACTGGTTTTTGTAAATTTTTTGTTTTTACAGATCGTGGCTCAAGTATCCCTTGCTATCTTAATACACTTTTAATATACCCAAAATGTTCCCACAGTTTTCCATAAGCTAGCACTCGAACCCCATCTACTGACTTGAAAGCATTGAAATATGTCATTGAAGACTTTCTCTATGTCAGTAGCGTAACTAGCAAGTGTTACCGAAGAAATTCTGTTGCATCTGTTGCAACAGATAAACAGAATTGTCCCATAAATAATAACTGATATACATTCAATACGTGTATAACTTTATATATCCAATCTTAAGTAAATTCTTTCAACTTTTCAGTGCCATCATCAGAAAATGTGGCTAAAGCCTTATCGACTTCACTTTGGATAACCAAATGAACAAAAAGTGATCGAGCTGTTTCAGTCAAGAATCCATTATTGAACTTGTATGACCTCTTTATCAAGAGACTCGGTAGAGTCTCGCGCCAAGTACATTAAAAAAAAAGTTTTTTTACAAGCGCGACTCGACCGAGTCTCTTTACCGGAGAGGCAACTTTGGGCGGTGTGGGGGAACAATATTTTTGTATATTACACCGAATTGGTGATATACCGCAGATCGATGTTTTATTTTTGTAATAAGGGTTGGAAGAGCTTCCATTTGAGACCAACATCAAGACAATCAGTACGTCGACAGCTGAGATATGATAATTTCTAAAATCGGATGGGTCAATTTTACGATGATATAAAATCGTCTCCTCCGTCGTCGTCAACCACCAAATAGAACCAAAACGCAGTAAAGAACATAGCGAGTCGATCGCAGAGATGCAAATTACATGGAAAAAAATATAGTGGGAGTTGTCGCTCTCGACTGTAAATACGTCTTGCACTTATTTTATGGCGTAAGGGAAAAATAGTCCTACTGCGCGTGCGCGTGCACATAACAACGGAGATAATTGAACGTATCGTTAAATGACAGCTGAGATAAATCAGAAGAATATTACGAGTAGCTAATAGCTGAACACCTTGTCAAATGATTTCTTATTACGCTTGATGGAAAATATGTAGAAAGTGCGGAGTAAAGAATCGACAATTTAATATTAGCCTCGATGCCCTCAGAAAAATATCCATTTCGTCGCTCAGGCTAGCTTTCGAGATTTTTGGGTTATAAAAGTTGATATCAGGTTGCTGAGGTTATGGAAGATATACATGTCACGTCGATCGTGATTATCGAACTTATTCATTCGTAGCATATTTTATATCTGTAAAATTTGGATACACATTACAAATTCTTGCAATTATTACGAAGCTGATTAAAAAATATATGACAATATAAAAATAAGAATATACGAAAATATTTATTTATTTGATTTATACATAATTGATTGTTATGTGAGAAAATATAACAATTTCGCATGTTATAAATGTTGTAGAGTGGGCTTCAATGAACACACCTACAACCCAACCGTAATAGTTAGATTTATAGAAATAAATCATGTGCTAAAAAATACCATTTGGCAGGAAAATATTCATTTAGAAGATTTATGCATAATTGACTGTCATGTGAGAAAATGTAACAATTTGGCGTGTTATAAATGTCGTAGACTAACATAATTAAATGAGGAAGATCAAGGACTGAAGAGTAAAAAATGTTAAAAACAAAATAAATAAGAATGTAATTTTACTAT
Organism: Macrophya annulata; assembly: GCA_963924015.1. NCBI lineage: Eukaryota > Metazoa > Arthropoda > Insecta > Hymenoptera > Tenthredinidae > Macrophya > Macrophya annulata. Next base: position 18,945,615 of record OZ001258.1, read on the forward strand.
GTGATTGTGATTATATTTAGCAACAGAAATTTACAAATAATTGTTATAAAATTTTTATCTATTGTATTCTCTAAAATTTGCTTTCAACATTCTTTTAACTTTGATCGGTCAGTTTAAAGCTTTTTGGGCAACCCTTGCTACGCAGCAAATGTTTAAAAGCCAAAATCATAAGCTAAGATAGTCTATAATTTCATCATCGGTGCAAAGCTCCAATGCTTATCAAACTTGTATCACTAAAATAATCAAAATTACATAGCCAAATTACATCTTCAACTCTAAAAGTGCTTGAATTCTTTCTTTTTTTTTAACATTATAGGACAAATTAAGGAATTACTCGTCAGTGTACATATTATACCACATATACCACGAATATTAAGAATCAACAGTTGACCAATAAGATTATCCGCAGCGTATTGCAAACATTATTTTAGCGTCAAACGCTGCGATTGGAGCCAATTGCGCAATACATTTGGGATGCTAATTTTTTTTGAGAAATTCGCAATGGAGAAAAATAACATAAACCAGTGGAAGTAATTCTGATTGATGCAGTAGCTAATATTAAATAAAATATATATGTGCATATAATAATAGAAGACACTTAGTAGTACCATTCAAGTAATAAACATACTCGTTATATTTGCGGATGGGGGACAGATGTTTATGTATAATCAAATTCATCACAAGTGAAAATAAACATCAAAGAAACCGGTACAAAAAGTAGTGAAATTACGGCAAAAGCACTTACAGTGCAAAAACCTTGCGCCAAGTACATTAAAACTATAAACAAAAATTTGTTAACAAAATATTGTAAAAAGTAGCACTTGATCTACAAAACTATTGAAATCAATGGACGTTGCCAAGTACAATTACATTTTTTCACAATTGATTTCAGAATGTGACCTAGCATGAGTTGTTGGCGGGTATTCACGTTTCATTTCAATATACATAACATACGTAACACGTAATGACATGCGACATATGTACTCGTGAGAAAAGATTAATCAAAATTAAAATTGAGAAAAAAAAGAAAAGAAAAAAAATTTGGAGGTAGTGGTACTTGGCGGGCATTTTTGTAAAAATTGAAAGAAAATATAAATTGAAGTGTTTTAATATTCTTATGATGATTCAAACACCAGCCCGCCAAGTACCACGTACTCCAAATTTTTTTCTTTTCTTTTTTTTCTCAATTTTAATTTTGATTAATCTTTTCTCACGAGTACATATGTCGCATGTCATTACGTGTTACGTATGTTATGTATATTGAAATGAAACGTGAATACCCGCCAACAACTCATGCTAGGTCACATTCTGAAATCAATTGTGAAAAAATGTAATTGTACTTGGCAACGTCCATTGATTTCAATAGTTTTGTAGATCGAGTGCTACTTTTTAGAATATTTTGTTAACAAATTTTTGTTTATAGTTTCAATGTACTTGGCGCAAGGTTTTTGCACTGTAAGTGCTTTTGCCGTAATAACTTTGTCATTGCTGTATGTCTTCAGCAAAGTTTCCAATTTCTGAAAAAGTAGTCAATATTTGGACTGAATAACTAAATCAAACTGAATCTACAATGAAAATGAATGAAGTCGTGAATCTTCAAACGTACTGATTCTTGCGTTTCATTCTCACTAGATGATAGTAAATTAATGCTAACCCAGTGAACACAATTATGTCAAACTGATGTCAGAATGACGTCATGTCACGTCATGATTTACGTAAGATGTGAGTCATATATGAGTCATATATGACTCATAATTTCCCACTTCCTGACGTAAGATTCTTACGTAAGATAAATGACGTAAATATGACCTCCAATTGATATCATTATAACTTAACTGGCGTCAAAATGACATAACTCTGATGTCATGGAGAAGTAAAGGTGGTACCGGAAGCTTACAAAAATATGACGTCCAGCTGACGTACTTGTTATTTAGCTGACGTCAAGATGACTTAAATTTGAGGTAAAATAGTGCTGTAAAGTTGCGTCCAATGCTTACAAAATTGTGACGTCTGGCTGACATGATTATAACTTACCTGACGTCTCGATAACATAACTCTGATGTCATAGTGATAAAAAGTATTTAAGAATGTTTACAATAATGTGATATTCAACTGACATAAGAAATCATTCACATTATTAGAAAAATGACTTACAATTTGTAGTTGTAAAAAATATGAGCTTGGACACTAAATATAAAAGTAAAAATTAAGAAATGTCATATGAAATTCCACTTATGAATTATTGAATCAATACATGATAAAACATAGAACATGAATATAAGAGTATCGTTGATCGTTTTTTTTATACAGTCGTGACATTAGTATTATATGTCACTCGTATGTAAAAGAATGACCGGAAGCTGATGCTTAAGTATGACGTTCATCGTACATCAATTTTACGTAAAAGTATGAGTTGTTTCTTACGTAAGCATATGACGGTATTATGATATCCTTTCGACGTCAGAATATGACTTGTAATTTATGTAATTGTATGATTTATTTCTTACGTAAATACTATATAAATTTATGACTTTGATGTGACGTCACACATATGATAGGGATAAGACATAACATTTACGTAATATTTAAGTCACAGTTATGACTTCATATAAAAGTCAAATTTTAGGTCAGTACTATGTCATAATGATGTCATACTATATGACATCATATCAGAGTCATAAATAAAGTCATTTTTATGTCATATCTATGTAAAAATTCTATGATCTCTATGTGACCTATCTATGACGTCATATGGAGGTCATGTGTTCACAGGGAAATTCCGGTTCTGTGCGGGTTGATGGATACAGCGATGAATATGCTTTTCCGAATTAGAAGTTATGAGTTGGATCTGTGATTATCATATTTCGAAAATTTAAAATCAGAAATTTTTTAAGTGAGCGTACGTTTATAAAATATTTGTAAGAAGTACCAATTGAAATAAATAAATATTACTATTACGTAATAGATGAGGTATAATATGAACAATCGACTTTCTAGAAACTCATACCTATTTAGTTATACAAAATTGATAAGTGGTATATTCGTCATGCGGGATATCTTTTCGATTGAAAATATTCAGCCTTTATATAAGTCTACGACTCTTTCAACAGGTACAAACGAAAAATTATAAATCAGTTTTTCATCTAACATACGCGGGATGTACTTCCGGTAGATACAATATCAGTGTACGACACCGAATCACCTGAATGCTGATCAAGATCGATAGTATCGAAGTGTAGTGACGAAAATTGTGGAATAGGTATTGAAACTTCTATTGTCTGCAACTTCATTTTGTCTCTGATACAAATCAGAAATTGTGAATGAAATTAAAAAATACGATCATATCTTTTAACGTCATATTCATGTTTTGTTTTTTGCAATCTCAAACAATCATAGTCAATTTTTGGGAAAATGCGTGCTTTAGTTCTCACCTTGCCCCCCGCGCGGATACGGGGATGCACACATCTTTGCCAAGTATCTCTGAGTCATCATACATTTATTTGAGTAAATTCCAAAGTTAAAGTATATAATTGTATTCAGGTTTGATCGTGTAAGAAATATCAGGATCATGAAATTGCTACACACTGTAAAATTAACGGTACACAAAAATCATTTACATAAATGGATAATAATTATATCGGAAATCTTAATTCCCTATCTTTCCGAGTTACAAAATCGTATAAATTACATGATGGGCCTGAGTCATTCCATTCATATCTCAAAGTTTGAAGAAATTATAGCTTTGTTTGAAGTGCATACAGCAATAAAAAGTAATAATTTGTTACATCAAAGATGTTGCACAGTCATAAGATTTGTACGTGATAATCTTACATGGAATATCAACGATATCATGATATTCGATATATGTATAATAGTTAGAAACGAAGTATGAAATAGTTATCTGTGTGCATGATTTATATTGTAACTTTTCGGTAATATTCCGGCACGATTTCTCGAGCCGGAGCAGTACCGAATTTTTACTTTAAGATTCTTTATCCTAATAGGGATAATATTAAGACTTCTGAAAGGGTGAATCACTACCCGTCCCTTCAAATAACTTAACTTTCTAATTTCACGGATCCGGACAGGCTTTCGCCACGACAGGACCGTTTCCCTTTTTGTTCCCCCAAACCTACGTCCCTACGGATCAGGATTAGCTTTCGCACCTCGTGACCGTTTCTGGCGTGGATCCGGGTCGACCTTGTTGAGTTCTCAACCGATCAACCAGTACCACTGCTAGCTACTGATTGTAAGTTTCCTAATTTGTGAATATTAGCAATCTTTTTATCACTAATATCACCCTACAGAACCGGACAGGCTTTCGCCATGACAGGCCTGTTTCTGGCGTAAGTACTAGCAACCCACTTAGTCTGCGAAGACTCGGGGAAGGCTTTCGCGCTACCGCTATCTTGCACCACCTGGTTCACCAGTACTCACTCTAGCTTGACTCTACTGACTACAATTTCCCTTTTTCGCGACCCACTGCAAGGAGAGAAAAACAAGCACAATATAATTTTATTATGTTAATGACGAATGAATTTTATTTATAATCTAACTTATTCTAGTTTTCTATTTATAAGGTTCTTTGGTTTTTGGCATTTGCCGTGAAGTTCTGTATCGTTTGTTTAGTTTAATTTACCCGAGAGTGTGTGACTGTGATTTTGTTTTGTTTTGATTTTGTCCGTCTCAAACGTAACTAAACTATCTTTTGAACACTATCGCGCTTTGCGAATGATGCTACTTTTATATTAAATAGAATAAACTTGGATCGCTTTGATCCTTAGTTTATGCTATAACAATGAATTTATATTGGAACTACTTTTCGAATAAGCGCTTTGCTTAGTTTGAATTGAAGTTATAATTTGGCTGTGAGTCGACTAAGCGCTCTGCTTATGTCGCTCGGTTTAATACTTTTTCGAAACAGCTGTAGACGCTCTGTTATCAGACTGAGTGCTGTGTCTTAGCTGTTGCTGTTTATATAGCCGTTCTGACGCCCCAGTGACGTCAGACTGGCTATCGAAGCTGATAATTCGTACCCGTTGTCCGCTAGATGGTGTTGATCTTCACTGGGGTGGGGTCCAAAAGTTGGATATGTTACAATATATTAGAATGGAATTGAACCAATACTTACCAGAAATTATGGCAATTTTTTTCCTGTATTTCTGATGCTAGAACTTCATTGATTTTCTCAAATATTTTTCACTATTAATTGTAGGCTTACGACGCGTAACAATGTGTTACCGGCACAGGTCCTTTGTGAAATGAAAAGGCGCTGCTCCGCGCCGGAGCGGCAGAAGTAGTCAAATCCAGCACAAGTTTTAAAATCTACCCTACAAGATATCGGTGACGCCGGTACAGTATAGGAATCATTGCTATATAAGTTTCAGGTATTGCTATACATATAGGTAACTATACAAATGTAGCCAAGGCACCGGCCCCTTGCTGGGACGTGGAGAAATACCTGTCTCCTGTATGGTGATACTTACAATACTATTGGCATAGAGTGATAGATGTTTATATGAAAACATGTTATAATAGGTGTTGCATCGCCTCATCTTCTACTGTTATCTACGAAATAATATCGCCAGTAGGGTAACGATTGCTGTACAGTGGGAATAAAGTGCTACAATTACTATAATATGTGCATTACCTTAAAACTCATCTCTTCGTATACGTTAGTCTCTTTGAAGTCGATATTCTTTGTACGGTGATTATTATAAAACAATATAAGGGGCTGTAATAAATATTTGAGAACACATAAGACCCGAGTTCTGCAGATACTCCAATTATGTTCGGGATAAGGAAGAACTGCTATTTGTGGAACACGTATAGCAATGATTAATTTTTTATACCGAGAGGTTTTCTTGAAACTAAACAGTCGACAGCGCATGCGTCAAATAATTTAATTTCATTGGTCGGCGAGTCCATCTTGTGCCGATATTTGAGCCTGTAAGCCTGTGACAGACGCCGAAACTCGCGCCTGCACTGTCGACTGTTTAGTTTCAAGAAAACCTCTCGGTATAACCAGGACGTTGCTATATTTATGGTAGCGGGATGCATAAATATGGGAACGATCCCCATATTGCAAGTATGTTCCACGATCACGATACGAAGTATGGGAACATTTCCTATAAACTCTCCGTGTAACGGAGAGAGCATAGCTCGGAAGTCCCAAGCTTAAAAAACCGTTGATCGCTATTGAATACAAGCGTTGCGTGATACAGCCAGTTAAAAAGGTCTATATGCAACTTGATGCCATATGACATACAGCCTTCTCAATTTGCTGAGATGCACTCTTTTTCCCGTAGCTGATGAGCTACGCACACTTTGATAGTTTCCGCCGTTATATAATACATAGATTGCGCTTAAGTAGGTATTTAAAATGATCTAGCGAAGCTCGCAGAAATTGTAAATGTCATCAAGTAGCTTATTAGACATTATTTCATAACGTAGGTTATCGTTTACAAAATACGATATCGCACGCTGAGCAATGCTGTTATTATGTACCTTAATGTAGTGTAAATGATTAATTAATACGATAACTTATTTCATTGCGCTCATTATAATCGAAAATATTGTTTAAAGTATATAGCTTCTGACAAGATGTTTCGCAAACAAGATACACGCCAAACAATTTTCAAACAATAGATATTCATGCAACTAGTGGCAAAA
>OZ001258.1:18959786-18977286 GCA_963924015.1 Macrophya annulata
ACACATATATATACACATATATATACACATATATATATATATATATATATATATATATATATATATATATATATATATATATATATATATATATATATATATATATATATATATATATATATATATATATATATATATATATTGTTGTGCAGAATATTTTGAAGTATATTAATTTTTGAGATATAAAAATCGAAAAGTGCCATCAGAATATTTATCATGTATTTTTAATGGAAAATGAAAAAAAGCGATGAGTGTCCTCTGAATATCAATATTAGGAGTGAATAACAATTTTTTTAATTGGTCTACCCTAGTGAACAATCGAATCATAACTTCAAAATAGTTAATAATACATTCTCGATTATAGATTTCGAGTGATTTTGCAATCTCGTAGACGGTATTAAAGCTTTGTAGCTTGGACAGAAATCCATTCCCCATAACATTGTTGAAAGGTGATTTGAAATGGAAAATGGGATTTGCGCTTTACAATTGAAAATTTATACATATAACTATTTAATAATGGTTTGAAACGCTATTTTTTGAACTTCCAAGATAAATTTTTCATTTCTAGAAAAATGTAGGGGTGAGTGCGGCAAAATGGGCGCAGGGGCAAAACGGGCACCTCGTGGGAATATGACGATTGTAAAACTTTATTTAAACTTTAGCATGTTGAGTCTATTTTTGCAAGTATTTGAAAAATTAAGATTAAAATATTTTGACGAATAACGTGTAATACTTGAAGTAACTCTACTCGTAGATTAAATTTCGAAAATTTGAATGCTACTTTATCTGAGTTGTTTGGTGGCCACTAGCCACAGCCACGATTAAAATCGATAGGTTACGTATTTTATTTGTTGCATATTTACCTGATTTTATTCTATCACGATCTTCGGATGTGATAAACATTGAATAAATTGTTTGCAGCTCGGGATCATAAAACAAGTGTTTGAAGGACATGATTTATTTATTCACTTATTAATTAATTTTAACTGAAGCACAAAAGTTGAAAATAAAATTAATTTAGATACAAACGGCAGATGTAAACAAGCGCCAAACACCTGCACGTGCGCGAGGCGCCAAATAAAATGCAATGCATTTCAAAAAAAGCGCCAAACAACAGCACGTGCGCGAGTCGCCGAAAATGCAATGCATTTCAAAAAAAGCGCCAAACATCAGCACGTGCGCGAGTCGCCGAATAAATGTGTTAGGCGCATGCGCGTTTTTTTCCAGCGATTCGTCGAGTCCGTCGAACACGGCTAATACTTTTTATCATACTGCATCAAAGACGAACTGCGCGTGCGTAGCAGTGCAAAAACAACAGTGCTAGAAACAGCCACCTTAGCCACGGGTAACAGCTATCACAAACCGAGTTTTTGACGCATGTATGATAAAAATACAACCAAATGCAGTACTCAGCGCTAACACGGACAGCGCGGCGTTCAGATAGCGATCACAGCAAACGAGTAATCGGCGAAGCCTGGCGAGATGATGTGTTACTAGCAGCGTGCGCGTGTGGTCCATCCTCATTGGCCATGGAAACGCGTACGATTTATTGGAAAATCGTCACTATTTAGGATAAATATGACAAATCAATTATCACATCGATATGAAAACTTTATTAATTACATTTGCAATCGCTCGATGAATATTTCAATACACCAATGTAATATACACTATTCAAATAATTGAATTTTATGTTAATCAAAATCTATGTTTCATTTATCATTCGAAAACTGAAATAATACGAGAAGTAAGAACAGTTCTTTCAACGACAATTTAAACGATAATTAAAATCAACATAAAAATCAATTCAACTACTAAAAGTATTATGCAGTGTATGTCTAATATATCATGAGCAATCGCCAAGTTTTGGACGCGCACCTTTGAATGAGAATCATTCATTCGTTTTACAAAAAATTTCCTAACTGAATCATTTTGAAAAGTGCAACGAACATATCAACATCCGATTCTTTATTAGTTCAGTGTAATTTTTTTTAAGCTTGCTAAATTTCATTCATTAAATTAAATATTTAATAATTCGTTGTTTATTTTATATTTTATTGTTACGTTACGTGTTTAATTTTACTTATATCATGTGTTTGTGCAGAGCCGCTACAGTATGTCCAGTAGCGGATGTACAGTCGCCCACCGCGGGGTACCCACGTACGCTACGCAAATTTATCGGTATGGTATAGTAGATACAGTCTAAATTCGATCTACGTGATTATTAGCTGAAGCTAATACTTCAGTGCACCGTTTGATGGCGCGCTTGGCCGTGCTCTTGGCTATAGCAAGACGAAGGTTAAATATTGTTATTGAAAACAATTATCACACTTACGAAACGTTCTTCGTGTGCGAATATTGAGTACACAAAGGATCGCAGCTGACTGCCGTTTCGACGGATAAGTAAGCGGAACTATTTTTCATAAATACGAGTGCATCTCTAAGAACATAACCTGAAAACCGCATCAAGTGTCACACAATAATTCACATCTATGTGAAGTAGGTAGATGTACTCTTCACTTTTGCAGATGCACTCGTATTTATGAAAAATAGTTTCGCTTACTCGTCCGTCAAAGCGGTAGTGAATTGCGATCCTTTGTGTACCAAATATTAGGCACGCGAAGAACGTTTCGTAAGTGTGATAATTGTTTTCAATAACAATATTCAACTTTGTCATGATATAGCCAAGAGCTTGACCAAGCACGCCATCAAAGGGCGTACTGAAGTATTAGCTTCAGCTGATGATCACGTAGATCAAATTCAGACTCTATCTACTATACCATACCGATAAATTCGCGTAACGTGGGTACCCACGCGGTGGGCGGCTGTACATCCGCTACTGGACATACTGTAGCGCATCTGCACAAACACACGGTATACCTATTCACCGTATGTACATACATATACACCCAACGAGGTTGATTCTGATCCCTTCCGGTTTGGACGATTCTCATTTTACGTTGGCAACGGTAGCGTCTCGCAGCGCGCCGCGCCGGAACGGCGTACGAGCAAAGCTCGACCCGTAGCTGTCAAACTGATCTAACCTCAGAATTTAAAACTCCTAGACACTGAAATATAATTCTTCAGTGCTCCAAGAATAATGCGATTGTCGAAAAGTGCTATAATTTCGAAGTTCACTTTACCATGAGATAAATTAATTTAATAAACAATTCAGATGATTGAAAAACAGAGATTTCTTGTAAATTATTAAATTTTACAGAGGGTCACAGCCGAGAAACCTTGAGAAAAGACGCTGAAGCTGACAAATAACAGATTGCAATGTGGTTTGATAAAGAGACCGTGAAGAGCCCGACGAATCCAACGGGGTGCTACTGTTAGACTCCAATGGACTCTATTTTATACTTAACATCTACGCTGTGCGTTAAGACTTCGATAAATGTTGTTTTGTATTCTGCGCTTACGCTGTTCGTTGGACTTTTATAGAGTCTATTGCATACTCTACCTTCACGCAATGCATTGGACTCCGATAAACTGTACTCAATACTTCACATCTACGCTGTTTGTTGGAGGAGCGCTTCGATTACCGCAGTTTTATACTCTACGTCTACGAAGTGCGTAGGACTTCGACAAGTTCCTTTCTATATTTTGGTATCATTTAGTCAGAACTAAATTGTGAGTCAACATTATGCGTTGGACTCCAATGCGTGGAATAAAATAAAACCTATCAAAGTCTGCGTAGACGTGGGATATAAAATAAAGTCTATCGAAGTCACACGCATAGCGTCAACTTATAGCCGCGTTTTGACTAAATGATACGAAAGTATAGAATAGATCCTTTCGAAGTTCAACGCACTGCATGGACGCAGAGCATGGAATAGACTCTATCGAAGTCGAACGGAAAGTTTTAACGTTGAGTATTAAATAGAGTTCATCGGAGTCCAACGGTAGCACTCCGCTGAATTGGTCAGACTCTTCACCGTCTCTTTATCAACCTACATTGCAATCTGTTATTTTTCAGCTTCTGTGTCTTCTCCCAAGGTTTCTTGGACTGTAAAATTGAATAATCTACAAGAAATCCCTGTTCTTCAATCATCTGAATTGTTTATCAAATGAATATATCTCATAGTAAAGTAGACTTCGAAGTTATAGCACTTTTCGACAATCGCATTATTCTTGGAGCACTGAAATGATATATTTCAGTGTCTACGAGTTTTACATTCTGAGGTTAGATCAGTTTGACAGCTACGGGTCGAGCTTGTACGCCGTTCTGGCGCAGCGCGCTGCGAGACGCTACCGTTGCCAACATAAAATGAGAATCGCTCAAACCGGAAGGGATCAGAAGCAATCTCGTTGGGTGTACACTAGACTGATTAAAAAAAATCGACTATTTTTGTTGTTTCAAGGTCACATGTTGAAAAGTTGCAGAAAGAGAAAATAAGATGCCTGTTAAAATATGAGCTCTTAATAATAATATTTAGTACTGCCTCAATGCATTTTTTTATTTCATATTTGATTAACATGGGAAATTTTTTTTTTCTGAATTTTGTAGCTTGATAACAACGTAATGTACATATGTGCCACATACGTATTTTGTAGGGAATTGAACGCTCTACAAAAAAGGTTCTCTATAATTTATTGATAACTCTATTCTTTCGAAAGTTATTCAAGGTCAAAGCTGAAATTATGACAAAAATTCACTTTCTTCGTGATCATCAGCGATACTACAAGACTTATCACAAAATATTTTGAGTCCTTTTTTGTGAAACATTTTAATTACTATAATATGACATTCAACTAATTTTCAATTTACACAAATCAATTTTTTCCTCAAAAAGGTGTTATTAAACTGGTATTAGTTGTCATGTTCAACAAAAAAAAAAAAAAAATTAGCGAAAAGACGTATACTTAGATAAGTTTTTTTTACATACGTACTTTGAGTACCAAAAATTCTAAATGCGCTATTTCTATATCAATTTATTTAAATATATATTCTTATCATGAGAACCTACATATGGGGCTTTCCACGCCAACCCAACCTACCATCGAAATTCACATTTTTGATTTGGCCCTCATTTTTTTATCTTTTCGTACTCTGTGAAAAAGAGGTTCATGATTTTTTCGGATTTTTTGCTTCAGTCGTTCGCGATATATGAATTTTTTTAAATTTTGGATGTTTTTTTTTTTGAATCCTCATAACTTTGTCAAAAATGCATTAATTTTAACTTTTTTTTTCCTCAAATTGTGCGTTTTTTAATGAACTTTTCGAAAATCTGATGAAAAAAAATACCAAAAAGTTATTCACTAGATTTTCTTCAATTTATAGATCAAGATCTGATTTTGAACATTGTTTGTGTCCTTCGATTTTTTTTTTTAAATTTTCAAAAGAAAATACTCTGTATTCCACAAATTTTGAGTCCGGTCACGTTGTGGTAAAACAATCCTTTGTATTTTAAAAAAAAAATTTCATATATAGAATTTTTTTTTCTGAAATTTAAGTATGATTATTATTGTCTTATAAAATTAAACCCGCGCAAAAACCTTGCGCCAAGTACATTAAAACTATCAACAAAAATTTGTTAACAAAATATACGAAGAAGTAGCACTCGATCTACAGAAGTATTGAAATCAATGGACGCTGCCAAGTACAATCACATTTTTTCACAATTGATTTCAGAATGTGACCTAGCATCAGTTGGCTGGTATTCATATCTCATCTCAATGTACATAACACACGTAACACGTAATGACATGCGACATATGTACATATGTACTTATGTCGTAACACGTAATGACCTGCGACATATGACATATGTACTCGTAAGAAAAGATTAATCAAAATAAAAATTGAGAAAACAAAGAAATTCGATGATAGGTTGGGTTGGCGTGGAAAGCCTCATATGCAGGTTCTCATGATAAGAATATATATTTAAACAAATTGATATAGAAAGAGCGCATTTAGAATTTTTGGTACTCAAAGTACGTATGTAAAAAAAACTTATCTAAGTATACGTCTTTTCGCTAATTTTTTTGTTTTTTTTTGAACATGACAACTAATACCAGTTTAATAACACCTTTTTGAGGAAAAAATTGATTTGTTTAAATTGAAAATTAGTTGAATGTCATATTATAGTAATTAAAATGTTTCACAAAAAAATACTCAAAATATTATCTGATAAGTCTTGTAGTATCGCTGATAATCACGAAAAAAGTGAATTTTTGTCATAATTTCAGCTTTGACCTTGTAGTTCAAGAGCTAGTAACACACGTTTCATAAAGTGTTTGATGCACCTTAAAATTTTGTGTCATAGTATCTACTGGATAGATGAGCAGATAAGCAAGTGTTGGCTATCCCTACCTGGGGACACCAGGTACTGCGCATAGGAGAAAGGTGTAAAAAAATTTTGCCCAAAAAAAGTGTTTGTTTCAGAGGCCAACAAACAGAAATCCAAATTTAAAATCACACAAAACACAAAAATTAATAAGGCAGACACTTTTGAGGGGGTTAACATTCAATAAAAACACCCCCAAGTTGTTTTTTTTTTAATACAAAATGAAGTGTTTGATTCACGTTGACATTTTAACAGTGTCTTAATTTCATATAATAAGAAATAATTACAAAAAGGCAGACACTTTGTTTGGGGTTTAATTATCGGAAAACATGAAAATAAATATTAATTTCAATAGAGAGAGATAGGCAGCGCGTAGTCGTGGATGTAAGTGAGAGTACCGATTACCGACGTAGCTACGGTCTTTCTCTGCACTCTCATTGGCTGTTGGTCACGTGTTCTTGTACAGCCGTACTGACTACACATTTTCAAATTCAATTGTCGACAAATTCTTTTTGTATTGTTGTTTAATACTTGTAAAATTCGCGTAACATTGCCGATGATAACCCTCCTTCGTAGACACTACCGATGGTAAAATTACACCACTGTATTTCAAATTATATTCTTGACGAATTTTTAATGATATTCGACATTTATTCAAAGTTGTCTCAGAGAAAACAATAACCGTTCCAGCATCTTTCTGTTTGCATATAACACATGACACAGACTCGCGTTCCTCACATTCCTCTTCCATCTTTATGAAAGAGTAGTTTACTTCAAAATGTACTGTACATTCAAAGATATCCAATTTATATGTTTTGTTATTAATAATAGTTTAACAAATTTATACACGCATTAAAAGAAATCACAAGAACATGTGCTCACAACAAGGCATGAATTGTTTACTGAAAATGTATAGCCAGTACAGCTGTACAAGAACACGTGACCAACAGCCAATGAGAGTGCAGAGAAAGACCGTAGCTACGTCGGTAATCGGTGCTCTCACTCACATCCACGACTACGCGCTGCCTATCTCTCTCTACTGAAATTAATATTTACTTTCATGTTTTCCGATAATTAAAACCCAAAAAAAGTGTCTGCCTCTTCGTAATTATTTTTTATCATATGAAATTAAAACACTGTTAAAATGTCAACGTGAATCAAACACTTCATTTTGTATTAAAAAAAAATCAACTTGGGGGTGTTTTTATTGAATGTTAACCCCCTCAAAAGTGTCTGCCTTATTAATTTTTGTGTTTTATGTGATTTTAAATTTGGATTTCTGTTTGTTGGCCTCTGAAACAAACACTTTTTTTGGGCAAAATTTTTTTACACCTTTCTCCTATGCGCAGTACCTGATGTCCCCAGGTAGGCTAGCCAACACTTGCTTACCTGCTCATCTATCCAGTAGATACTATGACACAAAATTTTAAGGTGCATCAAACACTTCACGAAACGTGTGTCACTAGCTCTCCGACTATTGAATAACTTTCGAAAGAATAGAGTTATCAAAAAATTATAGAGAACCTTTTTTGTAGAGCGTTCAATTCCCTACAAAATACGTATGTGGCACATTTGTACATTACGTTGTTATCAAGCTACAAAATTCAGAAAAAAAAAGTTTTCCCATGTTAATCAAATACGAAATAAAAAAATGCATTGAGGCACTACTAAATATTATTATTAAGAGCTCATATTTTAACAGGCATCTTATTTTCTCTTTCTGCAACTTTTTAACATCTAGTGTACACTTCCCGAGGTTGATTCTGAGCCGGAAGTGAAAATCATAAAAGTTACAAGCTGATAGTGACTAGGCAAGTAGCTAGATAGTCCACCGAGAAACTAGCAGGACCTGTCTGCTAGACTGAGTCTGACACCGAGTGACATCATTCCGAGGTGATCTTTTCGAAACTTACCAGACATCTCGTGTTTCGCACAGTGTTGCCAGATGGTCCATGCGTCGTATCCCTAGACTGATTTCGTTTCTCCCTAAAAATACCCTAGATTTCCCCCACTACAATTTCAATTGTGGCGGGGGGAATCTAGACCACCCGATTGGATTATGCTACTGTCCGTCGAAATTAAAGTCGAAAAAGTATATCAATGGAAATTTCAGTCGGTCTCGATTAGACCCATAAACTAAACCAATGCATGTGTACATCCAGCTTGAGGTAAGTATAGAGCTTAACGAGAAGGAGTATATTCTTCTTCTTCTTTCCTTTGTTGGCTACCGCCATCTACGAACGAATTATATGTACGATAATAATAACAGGCGTGAATACGAAACTCAAGAAAACGACAAGGCGCCACATATAGGTTGCGCCATCTAGTGTCTGCTTCGTGAATGTCGTACCTGCATACAATTATATTAGTATTGCTCTGTCCTTCGCTTTTTTAATACATGCATCATGATTCATGATTCACCCTCGGGGAAATACCGACATTTAACCTAGCATATACATATGTATGATTCACTAGAGAACATCATCTTCACTGCGATAAATTAACCCGGAAATATTTTAAAAATTATTTAATGATCAAGAACACAAAATTCGAGAATGCCGAAGGACAAAAATAAAGTAACATATTTACAAAAATACGTTTCAAGCTGGGAGCTCGAGCCATTATTCAAAGGTAGATACTAAACGTAATTGGACAAATAACACTAAGTCCACCTAATAGCGTTTTTGACTGGTTACACTGGTGTACACTGAGTGCACACCAGAGTCACGCACCGTGTTTTGCTGATACCTTGGCACCTAACACTGCTCAACACACTTTTCATGCACCGTGTTTTGCTGGTAACGTTAGTGCAAGAATCTTGCACCGAGTGCAGAAAATTTTTGGACCTCGTGTCGGTGTAGTGTAGGCCGCGGCAAATATGAACAATGGCCGCGCAGAGAGCAAAAATAATGCTAGTTACCGAGATCCTTTCAGCAACGTCGAGTAGTGATGATGAAGAGATAATTATTGCTTTAGGAGATAAACAAATCAAGGCCAAAATCATCAATTTGTTAAAGATTGTTGATAAATTGATGATGATTGATGAAAATCATCAATTTTTTCAAAAATTGTTGACAAATTGATGTCTTTGGCCTTGATTTGTTTATCTCCTAAAGCAATAATTATCTTTTCATCATCACTACTCGACGTTGCTGAAAGGATCTCGGTAACTAGCATTATTTTTGCTCTCTGCGCGGCCATTGTTCATATTTGCCGCAGCCTACACTACACCGACACGAGGTCCAAAAATTTTCTGCACTCGGTGCAAGATTCTTGCACTAACGTTACCAGCAAAACACGGTGCATGAAAAGTGTGTTGAGCAGTGTTAGGTGCCAAGGTATCAGCAAAACACGGTGCGTGACTCTGGTGTGCACTCAGTGTACACCAGTGTAACCAGTCAAAAACGCTATAAGTATGTTGATGGAATTTTTTAACCTCATTCCCTTAGTAAACACTTTTAAAATCGCTACTATCGTAACGTTAAAATAGTTTTCTATTTTCCGAAATTTCATATTGATGCATCATCTTCGGCTCGATTGAGAGACGAACAGAATGACGCTTTTTTTAGCCGAAATATTAACCATCTTCGCAATAGTAGCTTAAGGTAGTTCTGGAGTGACTGGTGGGTGGAATGAGCGGAAACGTAGGAGCGGCGGTGCGTGGTGAGCAAGGCACACATTAAACAAGAGTCGAATAAAATTAATATTTTTCGTGAGTCGATATCTCTGAAACTAATTAGTCAAAAATTGCCAATTTTTTTTTTTAATGGATCCCACAATAGTATAGCATATACGAGTGTTTTTATTTTAAAATCCTACGATCCGTTTAGGGTTCATAATGAAAAATGTGAGCAAAGCTTTATATCCGTTCACGTGTTACGTATAGGTATGGCGTATATAAAAAGACCGATTTTTAAATGCAATTATCTCACAAACTAAGTAGTGGATTAAATTAAAAATTTAGGAATCGGTTCATGAAGGTTATGTCTACACCATACTCAAATTTCACGCGATTTCTCAGATGTAAAAAAAAACTCCAGAACTGCTTTAAAAAAATCTCCAGAACTACCTTAATTATTTTCCTGTGTGGGAAACGAAGAAAAAAAGGGTAATCCATACAATTTAACACGTAAAACGACGTGGATTACGCCTAAATTACTATTATTGACTATTACTATTATCGACGTGTATATTAACATTTTAATTACTATTATTTTCAACAATGTAGGTTGGTTGAAACCATCGTCCGAGGGAGATCAAAGGAAAGCCTTCTGTGCGATTTGCAAAACGGTTCTCGGCGCACACAAAAAAGGGCTGATCAATCATGCTGTGTCAAAGAAGCATGAACAGTCGGCAAAATGCGAACAGATGATCGATACCTTGCCGAAAATAGATAACTTCGCGAAAATCACCCTCAGTGAAAAGCGAAAAACGGCGGAATTGAAAATCGCTGCATATGTCGCGGAACATTCGTCGATGAAATCCGTTGACCATCTCTCTCTCGTGATCAAGGACCTTGACACCGATTCTCAAGTCCTTCGAGAAATAAAATTGCATCGGACAAAGTGCGCAGCACTCATAAAAAATATTTTATCCCCGTGCATCGTAGAAGATCTCTTGGAGGACGTCGGAAATTCGTACTACTCGCTAATTATCGACGAGTCTACGACGATCGACACAAAAAAGATTTTGTGCATTATGATTCGATATTTTAGTCGATCAAAAAAAAAAAAATAGTCACAACATTTTATCGTCTCATTCAAATGTCAGCAGGGACGTCAGATGCTATTGTTGCAGCAATTTTGGAGCAATTGAAGAGCGATCGTTTGACAACGGAAAAACTCTTGGGTCTCGGAGTTGATGGAGCCAGCGTCAACGTTGGGGTTCATCATTCAGTGACAACGATATTACGAGATGTTAATCCTGATCTTATCGTTATTAAATGTATTTGCCACTCGTTGCACCTCGCAGTAGAGGAAGCTTGCAAAGTGTTACCGAGACATCTTGATTTTATGGTCCGCGAAACTCACTCGTGGTTTTCGGTCAGTACCAAGAGACAAATCGAATATGCGGAGGTTTATCGAACTCTCGAGGGAAAGGTTCCGAAAAAGATCGTCAGACTGTCGAATACGAGATGGTTGGCGAGACTCCAGGCTGTAGACGCAATCCTCGATCAATGGGATGCGCTAAAACTACATTTTAATATTACACAAAGCAACAAGGAGCGTTGCTACACAGCCCTTCAACTTCACGGGATGTTCTCGACTCCCGAAAACAAGCTGTATCTGACATTTCTCAGTACAACACTCAAAAGCATCATGGCGCTTAATAGATTGTTCCAATCGAATTCTGTGGACCCAGTCAAACTTTTCAAAGATTTGAATGACGCGATATATTCGATCCTTCAAATACGCGTTTGCATGTCTTTCGACTGCATTAATTTCGGTTACGAGTTCAACGTTCTTACAGCCAACGTTCATCCCGAGTCAGTCGTGCAGATTAAAGGAAGGTGTAAAGACTTTCTCATCGTTCTCGTTTCTCAATTGCAAACAAGGGTTCCAGAAAATATAAAAATTCTCGATCAAATATCGACGTTCTCTCCGCAATCTGCATCGTCACAAGTGAAAGCCGACATCACGAATATTGCCGCCAAATTCAAGCGCAGTTTTTGCAGTGACGTCGACTCCACTATCAAAGAGTGGAACCTAGTTCACAGGGCTGAGGTCACTAATAAAACAAGCACTGAAACCTTCTGGACAGAAATCAACGACCTCACCGATGTGGGGGGAACAAGAGATTCGGGAATATTTCGAAGCTTGTTCTCGGGCTGCTAAGTCTGCCATTTTCAAATGCTGCAGTCGAACGTGCGTTTTCGATTGTCAATATTGTCAAAGACAAATTGCGCAATAAAATGTCGGTTAAGATGGTCGAGGCGATTTTACACGTCCGCTGCACACTCGACGTCAAGTGCTGCGAGTTCAAACCCACGGCGTCGATGCTGAAACGCTTTAATTCAGAAACAATCTACTCGATGATAATTGACGATGATGTCATGGTGCTGGATATTTTACCCACTGAATGACCGAATGGGACAGACGGATAGAGAGAGAAGCCGGGACTCTTCAACACTTTTCGTAATTCGTTTTTTTTTTTTTTCTATCGTCGTAAGGCCAAGGGCCTCCATTCGTATTTTTTTTTAAGAATTCGTCCTAGTCTACGAACGTTCCTAGTCTCCATGTGACTCAATAGACATAATGTAGTATGTCAAAGTATATTCGTTTTATGTGCCAATGAAGGCTCTTAAATAAATAATATTTATTGACTACAATAATTTTGTTTATATATTTTGTATTCGTTTTATGTGCCAATAAAGGCTCTTAAATAAATAATATTTATTGACTACAATAATTTTGTTTATATATTTATTGGGTTTGGGCTTGGGTTTGGGTTTGGTTTGACATATTCGCCTACCTTAATACTTATAACTAATATTTGGTTGTTTTTCTATTGGACAGAACGTAGAGATGGTATTTATTTCGGCTGAATGTGATTGGTGCGATGGTTCGGAGTTTTTTTGGGTTTGAATTTGCTCGGGGTTGGCGCGGTTGATATCAGTTTGTGTAAACTAAAAACGAAAAAAAAATTGTCTGATTCCCGGAAACCCCTAAAAAATACCCTAAATAATTTTTCTCCCTATATTCCCCCTGACGCGACGAAAAAAACCCTAAATCTAGGGAGAAATACCCTGATCTGGCAACACTGGTTTCGCAGCAGACTGTCTAGCTACTTGCTTAGTTACTATCGGCCCAGTAACTTTTCTGATTTTCACTTCCGGCCCAGAATTAGCCTTGGCAAGTGTACATATTATGTGTATATTGAATTTGTAACCGAGTTTCTTTAGACTAGACTTTTTTTTATTAACTATTCACTCAATCGTTCATTAATTTGTGCTTGATTATTGCGTTACTTGTTTAATTATACCTATTCACCGTACATATTACTATATATTGCATTTTGCGCAGTGTTTAATCATACTAGACTTTTTTATTATTTATTATTCATTGTATTTGCTGTGCATTGTATTTATTTTGTATTGTATTTTATCATTCAAAAAATTGCAATTGTAATCCCGTTGTGGTGAGTTTGAATAATTTCTATCAATAATTTTACCAACCCATAATTAACCGTTAGTAGTTAAGTGAATAAGTATACATTAGTCTAAATTTATATTTATTATACTAGAGATGGCTGCTGCATTTATTGCAAATATCATCTACGATGATGATGATGAAGCAGCTGCTATCGCCGAATTGAGAATCAACAGCCGTCGTTTACGCGACCAACAAGACCCTTTCGAATTGACCGAAGTTGATTTCCGAAACCTGTTTCGCAGAACAAAGGAAATGGCAATTTATCTGTCGAATAATTTGCGACCGGTTTCGAAGTGCCAAAGATCAACAGGACTTTCGGTCGAATGTAAAGTAAGGATTATGCGCAAGATTGTATTAAACCAAAATTAATAATCGATGTACAGCCAAGGAAAGTGATTCTGTCGGCAACGCCGCCTAACTTAATGCAACTGAATATACAAATAGTTTAATTTTTTTCGAGTTGGCACGAAACAAAAGCATCCTCTGCTCCTCTGATCAATCATTGCACTGCTTTTTATTTCGTGGCAACTTGAAGGAAATTAAAACCAGTCGTATGTTCAGTTGCATTACCTTAGGCGGCGACAGAATCACTTTCCTTGGCTGTACATTTTTCTATGACATCCAAAAATTTTAACACATTAGTTAAAATGTGTTGTCTTCACATTATAAATGTTTAAGGTATGATATGCGGTGCGTTTTTATACGGTCGGATCGTATCAAAGATCTGTGGGCCAGGATTTTTTGATCGCGATGAGTCAAACCGCGGTCAGTCGTTGCATCGGGGATGTAACTACGACAATGTCAACCAACATGCTTCGGGACTGGATTAAATTTTCGACAACAGTTCCAGAGGGAATTGCAGCTAAAGTGAAATTCCGAAATGGTCCACAACCTTTTCCGGGGGCGATAGGAACCATAGACTGCACACACATAGCAATCATCGCCCCTAGAGAACACGAAGAAGTTTTCGTTAACCATTATGGATATCATTTCTTGAATGTTCAGATGGTTGGTTTGGGTAAGTGTAATTCATTCGAATGAACGCGTATACGCGTGCTCATTGTAAAGCAAGGTGCATTATCGAATGGCCGGCTCAAAATGGTTTGGCGTTGCTTGTCGCGGGTAGGCTGTGCATAGTTTTTATCGGTGAAATGTCATTGACTCATTATACACGGCAAAGCTGTAATGTCAAAATTTATTTAAAAGTAGCAACGCATACTGATGTATGAGCCGGTGATAGCTGGCAAGATCGTTGATGCGTGTGCGATCTTACATAACATGTGCATACACAATGGCATAATGGTCGATGAAATCGTAAATCCTGACGGCCTTCCTCCAGCTTTGGCACATGAAATGGCAGCACCACTTCCGCCGCGCAAGCGGTTGGTGGAAGCAAGAAGAGTGCGTGTAGACTTCATTCACAGACATTACTAACCACGTGATTTAGTTGTAATACATAAATATATTAAGAACCAAACCGGATGTAGAATTCTCGCATATAAAAAATAACCAACTTATACAATCAAAATAATACCGAACCCCGTGAGTCCATCTTTTTCCATTTATTAATCACCATCGATGATAAAATGATTATTTTATTCTGAAAAAAAAAAAATCGTAATTTTTTACAAATATCCAAGTTTTTCAGCCTATATGTTACGGAACACTTTTTTTTTCATTAAAAATGTGATCGGTATGTCTGTCGGTCTATCAGTCTATATTGTAACGTGTTTCGCCGTCTGGCCAATCGAAACAGGCCAGCACATCAGTCGCGCACATCACGCGAGGCCCACGTGACGTCACGAACCATATGAAAGGCTAGCACAATCGCTAGTAGTTGTTGGCAAAGCGTCCCAACTGACTCCCAAACGGAAAACGAAATAAAAAATTTTAACGTGTATATTAAATGTGAAAAAAGACTTCTCAAGCGCTAGTTAAATTTATCGCGCTAAAATTCGAGGATAACTTTCATTACATCTCATAGTAACTTTTGAGACCATGCGACATGAAAACAAAAAATATTTGTATTTTTTGAAACACCATGTCTTATAGGAAAGGTTACTCCTAAATGTAATATCTTTTGGACCATTTCTCACTTTGATTTTTGTGGTGGTGTCAAGCGGGGTATCTGGGACTGGAGGATCATGCTTGTATCAAGTCAAAGTCAAGCTGCGATCAAGTGGCGGTCAAGTGGGGGGCAAGCGGGTGTCAAACGGGTTCGGGATTCTGAAAATTTCAATAAGGTTAGTCAGTTTATATCATAATTACATTACCAGTAATAAATTATAATTTTCTCATTGTACGGAGCGAATGGCTGAAAGACAGCCCGAAAAAACCCTGGTGAAAACCTTGTCCGAGTAAAAAGCGTTGTCTAAACTATCAGTTAAAGAAAAATCAATTAAAATAATATTGGTTAGTCCCTGAAATATTTGTAGTCGAAGTCGCGTGTACACGAAGGGTTAACTCAACTTCAACGAAGAATTGTTGAAGTCAAAAACCACGTTACTCGGGTTTGCGACCTCACACTCGCCATAAACAAGTCACATGGTTATGGCAAGGCCCATTGGCAACGTCAGGTTGGCCTAACCTGGGGTTTATTCCGCATAGCAATGTATGTACTACCGAAAGTGACGTCACGCAGTCAACTGCCGACTACATACGTTCCGTTTATAGTGAGTCTACAATGGGACTCGGAGCTGGGTGACGTCAGAGCGTCGTGTCGAACGTCGATGTTCCGAGTCTCATTTCACTAACAATAAAGATGGCGAACGACGCTACCGCAACTGCCTTACCTCGCAAACTACGGCTGTCGTCGGAACGCGGTTGCCAATAGTATGCGAAATACTCCCTTATCGTTTGGCTACGAATAGAAAACCGAAAGCAGCTGCTGTACATTTGAATCGCTTACGATTACACGGTAAGAAGTGTTTACGTTTATCTGTTACAGGTGAATACTCACGCGGTTATTTCACGAACTTTTAGAATTGTTGGCCTTGTTTCATCATGCAGTACCCCAGCATGTAGTGGAACGCATCATTTGCATTACGGACATGCTGGAGATTCATATTGGCAAACTGTTCCTGAATTCTCAGCCGAAGTTCATAAATATTTGCGATTTATCTTTTATATAGGTTGCCCTTCATGTTGGCCCCCAAGAAATAATCAGCTGGTGTTAGGTCCGGTGATCGTTGCGGCCAAGCCACGATGCCAAAACGACCTAGCCACCTTCCAGGGAACTCCTTGTCGAGGTAGCGGCACCGAAGATTCCTTCTAATGAAAATTGGGCCAATCAGGGTATTATCCACCAAGCCACACCAAACGTAGACCTTCTAGGGCCACTGTGAATGGACTTCTACTGCCCGGTGAGGGTTGTACGCCTTTCTGACCCGGGAATTCTGACGGTTTGAAGCACCGTACAACTCGACGGTGCTCTCATCCGTAAAAAGAATTCTCCGGGTCAGCCTCGGCTCAGCATTTATGCGCTCAATAATGTCGGCGCAGAAGTCCAGCCTCTGGTATGGATCGGCGGCTGTGAGGTACTGCTCATGACGGTGCTTGTACAAACGCTGCTTCGTCTTATGTAGCAGAAAATTCTGCACCGTCGATTGGGCCAGATGCAGTTCGAGAGCCACCGTACTCGTGCTCGTTTCGTCATCCTCCTCGTGCATGAGTAGAATCTTCATCTGCAGTCCCATGCTGAATT
The DNA here is from genome assembly GCA_963924015.1 of Macrophya annulata. Classification (NCBI taxonomy): domain Eukaryota; kingdom Metazoa; phylum Arthropoda; class Insecta; order Hymenoptera; family Tenthredinidae; genus Macrophya; species Macrophya annulata. Next base: position 18,976,931 of record OZ001258.1, read on the forward strand.
GGCGAGTCGGGCGTGGGTGTACCACACCTTGTACATTTACTGCCCCGGTCTCCTCCAGCTGCTTCACCGATTTCATAATCGCGTTCAATGACGGTACAGGGCGGTCGATAAATTCCGCGGCGAAGTGGTCGCGCATATCACGAAAGGTCAAACCAGCCCAACGCTGGTGGGACCAGAGAAACCTTTATTCAGTCGTGTTTTTTTAAATTGTTTAATGTGTTTTTATTGTTTATTTAGTGTGTTTTTATTTCATATTAGTCTATTTTGTCAATATTTATTTTTTTCGATGTTTTTTTTATTAATAGTTTTTTATTAGTTCATTTATTTATTTATTTTTTTTTTTTTTGTAGCGGGTA
>OZ001258.1:18984786-19039786 GCA_963924015.1 Macrophya annulata
CTACTGCCTTGAGTGGTGAATCCATCAGGTACAAGGTATCATCGATGCTTACGTAAGACGTCTATGAAGGTGGGACCGCCGAATCAAATTTTGGAAGTCAAACCTGGTTCATAATTAAAGGCTCTTTTAAGGCTATTTAAGTGTTCCAACCCCGATTTTACGGCTGCACCCCTTCAGTCAGAATTAGCGGCGGTCCCAAGTTTAGATAAAGTAGAACCCACCATGCCGAAAAAGAGACAAAAAAAATTCTATCTATGCATAAGATTTAACGGCCCTTTAAAGGCTCCAAAAATACGTGTCGCTGAATTTCCCGGCGCCACCCCTTCGTCCGAAAACCACCCCCTCGCACGTAGGCTATCGCTCGATTGGCGACTGAATTTTTCGAAATGTTTCTTTTGACACGAGATTTAACGGCTCTTTAGAGGCTCCAAAAATACGTGTCGCTGAATTTCCCGGCGCCACCCCTTCGTCCGAAAACCACCCCCTCGCACGTAGGCTATCGCTCGATTGGCGACTGAATTTTTCGAAATGTTTCTTTTGACACGAGATTTAACGGCTCTTTAGAGGCTCCAAAAATACATGTCGTTTTTTTTTTTTTGTGAAATTTGCAGGCATCATGTATTAGTGGCTTCTGAAATTAACTAGAAAAGAAAAAGGGGGAAATCGTTGTGCAGAATCAGTCATGAATATCTTCAACCGTTTCGGGAGTCAACGAATTTTGGGCAATCGACAACTTCCAGTGAGAAATTTGTTCATTATGGTACAAATAAATTTTCTGTAAAGTTTCACTTTCATCGAACTAGCCGTTAATAAATTACGAGTGTTTAATTATTATCCTGAGCAAGCTGATTTAGAGTGAGTTAAAGCGAAAATAGAAAAACATTTTTCATTTTCAAAAAATCGTGTTTTTTCCCTATTATTTCAAAAATGAAAAAAGCTAGAACTTTTTTCAAAAAGCAAAGAGGATGCGCAATCGAATTTCTTAAAAGGATACATGTTTCAAAAATCAAAATTTAATATTTATTTTTTAAAGTGGCCAGGGGCCAGCTCGAAATGGCAAAATAATTTTAAATACCCTTAACGTTCCGGCCGTTCAATTGACGCTCGCTGACGGTTGATACTGAAGACCGCAAGTTCGCTATTTAACTTGTTGCAAAGTTTACGCCTATAGGCATCTCGAGCATAGTTATACTTTGTTAAAGTATCATGGATCACGTTTCTGAATGCACCGAAATCACTCAGTGCCGCGGAGTTCTTTCGTCAGTTCAGATCTCTGTGTCTTGAAAAGCGTATTGTGATTCGCAAACATATTCGATTATTCTCAGACAGTATATCTTCTATTGTAAATAATAAACTATAAAAGAGTATTACTCCCGATTGTTTGATACAACAGTTGAAGCGGATAAACCATAAATATAAATACAAGTAAGTACGTTTTTGAAATTAATATACTTAATAGTCTATGGTGATAGATTTTTCAGTGTTTTTCCTACAAAGATATCCTTACAAGAACAATGAATATCATTTCACAAAATTCACGCATTTGGAGGGAAACTTTCGAAAAAAATTTATTACGGAATTCTTCATATCTATTGCGACATGAAAGTCCACTTGGCAAGTTAAAAATGTACTCAGCTGACCGTAGGACTCAATTAATTTTGCTGAAAAAATACGTAAAATTCCTGACAAGAAGACCGAACCCTTAAGACCTTGCGGAAGTTGGGCCGGTTTTTCGTTCGAAAGTTATAGATCACGCAAGTTCACCGCAGACGTCGGTAGAAAGTGATAGATCTACAAGGCTATTCAGAATTGGTAACAAATATTTTACAAGGTCAATCCTCGTCAAAATTGGGATCGAAATTTCTCTAGCCATTATTTCCAAAAGCAACTTTCAATATTTATTTTCCATTCTTCAAAATAATTATTCTGTTCTCCAAATTCAAATTTATTTTCTTCAAATACTTGGAATTAAGAAATGGAAAGTATAAAAACGTGTTAATGTTGCATTATCAATAGAAAATCCTCCTCCCCAATTTTGTTCTTTCAAATTATTAATCTTACACATACCTGAGTAATGCCACTGAGGTCATTTGAAGTTTTGTAATGAATATTTCCTGTATGGTAGGAATTATAAAAAGGAGTTTTGTATATGTAAGTAATTTGATTAACTAGAAATCAGATTAATATGTCAAGAAAAGACATCGAATTTTGCAAAAAAAAAAACGAAACATTGAAAAACAGAAGAAATATCTATATTTTTTTTTTTTGAAAATGGTTATGGAAATTTCATTTTCCATTTTGACGAGGATTGATCCAGGAAAATATTTGTTGCCAATAATGAATCACCCTGTAGACCCACCACTCTCTGCCGACTTCAGTAAACTTGAACGTTCTATAACTTCCGAACAAATAACTAGCCCAACTTCCGCAATGTCTCAAAATTTTTGTCTTCTCGTCAGAAATGTTGTGTATTTATTTCAACGGAATCAATTGGGTCCAAGGGTCAATTGAACAGATTTTCAACTTTCCAGTAGGGTTTCATGCCGCAATAAAGAGAGAAAAAACTTTCATAATAATTATTTTCCGAAAGCTTACCTCCAAATGTGTGAATTTTGTATGCTGAAAAATTTTAATACAATAATGGGTTTTGGAGAAACAGTCGATGGAAAAACATTTGATTTTGGTAAAAGTAAAATTTATAAATTCCACAACCCCCACTCGTTGATCCGGAAAAATGTAAAAAAATTGTGGATCGCTATAGTTCAGTTAGCATTACGTCTATAGAAAAAAAAATAGTATATTTCGATACTAGTGCGAAAATGTTGATTCTCGGACGAGTGTGAAGTTTTTCGCCCGAGCGAAGCGAGGGTGACAATCACACGAGTCGAGAATCAACATTTTCGCACTAGTATCGAACTTTGTTTTCCAACACAACGTCCGGAAAGTTGAATTTTACGCACGGCGTGTCGAAAATTTTTTCTAATCGGGACCGGTGAGGTTCCGAGCCAGGTCGAGTTGAGCTGGAATTCCTCATATACTTCATTTGTTAGGTAGACGATGCCTGAATCTTCAAACAAAAACCCACGACGGGGTCGACCGCCAAAGATGGATAGGGCAACGATTGTTTCAGCAATCCTGAAGCAGAAGGATAATATCCTCAAATCGAATGGAAAGCCTGTTTCCAAATTGGATCCAGTGTGGAAAATGATATCACGTGAGCTGGATAATTCAATTTCTGATCGAACATTGTACAGCTTCGTTGCTGACAACAAAGACGGAATAAAAGAAAAAATTATTGGAACGGATTACGACAAACAGTCACAAAACACTGGAATGAATACAGAAGACGTAACCGGTGTACTGAACGATTCATATCGACAAAATTCATCGCTTAATTTGTCTAATAATAGCGAGACACCTGACATTTTTACAATTTTACTGCCAAAAGAAAAATACCGCAACCTTCTCGTTGAAAAATCGGGCAAGCGTCACGAAAAGACAAAGAATAAGACTTATGAAAGGCATTATACCAGTTTGAAACCAGGCCTGTGGCAGGATTTAGTAATAACAGCGCTTTGGGATCAAAAACGCATTGGATGCGGATTCAATTTTCGTGCACCCAAAATTTGTAAAGATGGAAATAGTGGTTCCATAAGCGGTAATTGTAAGTGCGAATCGGTAATATTTATTGACATTTCGGGATCCGATAAAAGTGACGACTTTGTCATGTTGGATTGTCAATATACCAAGGGGCATGGCGTATGTGGCAAACGGTATCTTCGTGAACCACACCGCGAGACGGTTGCTAAGGAACTTTGTTCAAAATCTGCGGTTGTTTACCGTGCAGAGCAAGCAGATCTTTTAATGGAACCTGGAGATTCAGAACCTCCACATCTATACAAGGCATCAGTATTGAATGTCGCAAAGAAAGAATACATGATGAACCAATTTTACGATAGCGATCCTTTGAAGTCATTGGCCATAATGAAATGCAAAGAATTGAACCAAACAATCCACGGTATTGGCTTGGACCCTTTCTTTATACATTATTGGACTAATCACCAATCGCATATTTATAGAACATTCTCGCGTAAGCATACTGCAACTGTTTGTATTGATGCTACGGGTGGAATTGTAAAACGATTACAAAAAACAGATAAGACGAGCTCGAAGCACATTTTCCTTTACCAAATCGTAATAAACGGTGACTTAGGACAATTTTCTGTATCACAAATGTTGTCTGAAAGTCATGACACGATCGCCATAACATTTTGGCTTATGAAGTGGGTTAAATCTGGAGCACCGCAGCCCAAGGAAGTCATATGTGACTCATCAAAAGCGTTGCTCAATGCAGTTATTACCGCTTTTGCTCAACACTACACGGTTGAGGAATACGCAAATGCGTGTAGTGGATCTATTGTACCGCGCTGTTACGTTCGCATAGATGTCGCACATTTTATGAATATGTACGTCAAGTTTTTGAAGGGAAAATCCCAGAGAGTCCGTGTCACCTATTTGGCAGCTATGGGACAGCTCATTACAGCGTGTGATCTTGAGAGCGCGGCGAAGATCCTAGAATCAATTCTTATTATAGCCCGTAGTCCAACGGAGGGGAATTTGCCATGTGGAACTCCGACGGCTTGTGAAACCCACAAACGATTTCTGCGAGCATACGTCACCGAAGAGGGTATGCGACTCAAGTTCTTTTCATCCTTTATTTTATGTGGTGAATGCTAAGATATGCAGGTACACTAGGTGTGTTGGATTGTGAGGCGTATGAAGTTGCACCCAAATCTTTTGTTTTCTTTTTTCCTCTGGTTATGCTAGCAAAAACGAAGACAGACGAATTTGGGTGCAACTTCATATGTCAGAATTCAACACACCTAGTGTAAGCGTTACGCCTTCTGCACCTTACACTGCACTTGCTACTGTTTTCAGACTATGTTAATGGCATTAGTAGAATTTATGCAGTGTTTTTTGCTATCAATTCATAATAGTATCATTCATCAAATGTAGAATCTCTGGGCAACGATGAAAAGAATTTACAAGGTCCTGATGCCTCATCGGAACTCGATACTATCTTCGACGATACAAATTTCTCTAATTGGTGGCATTCATGGGGTAATGGAATCGATTCCCGAGTCGAGAAGATATGTAACGAAGCAGGAGACCGCGATAATGCTCATTATATGCCCGAGTTCGCAGATCGCTTATTACAAGACGTACGCTGGATGCCACTCTGGGCTTGTGTCTGCCAAAAAAAATTCGGTTTCGGGCGGATTCCGGCCTCGAGTGCGTCTGTAGAAGGCGACTTTAATCTTATAAAATCTCACCTACTAAAGGGTTGCAGTACACCCATGAGAGCCGACGAGTTTATTGAAAAACACGTCAATTACCTTAACGGGCGAATCAAGATAGCAGACGCTCAGGACAAAAGTATGTTTAAAATAATTCACGTAAGTTATAGGCAAACATGGGGCACAATGGGGTCTCCGCAGAGAAAATAACACTTCAAACGGTGATAAAAGGATATTTTGACTATTGATTAAGGGAATGGTCTAGTCGATTTTTACCGACATAATTTTTATCTCGAATATCTCCGATTTCACAGTCGCTGATTACAACGAATTGGGAGTTTTCAAAGTGAGACTTCATTTCTGTATAAAGCAAAGATGATTTTTGATGGGTGTGTTCGTACTTCCGTGTAGAATGGTGCTCACCCTATCATTTTTGCGCCAATGATGCGTAGACTCTGATAATAGTTGAAATAAGTGACACACCCATACTTTACGATGTAAGAAGAAAAAAAAAACATTCAATTGCATTGATCGTAGTATGCTGGCTCGAACTCATTCCTTGTCAATCATCAGCTGCCAAAGGATCAATCCGATTGTTACCTCCGTTTCGAGAATATTCGAAATGATAATTATGTCGGTAAAACTCGACTAGACCATTTTCTTAATTAGACGCCGAATTTATGACATCGATATAGTATACTATATTGACATACTACGTAATACGGAAGAATTTACGCATGCATGATTTCTATAAGCATTTGATGGAAAGGCTACAATTTTTTTGTGCTCAAATGATTTTGTTAAAATATCATTCTATGTTTAGATGTGATTGGTTCCAAATTCTAAATATTATTGATATGTGAAGAAATTTAGTTTTCATTTAACAGTAAAATCTAGACAGTTTCGATGGTTCGTTTTTTTTAATCGATAGAATGTAGGAGGACCCGGTATGTTCCACGTTTTCTTACTTCAGATGGTTCAAAATGCATTGTGGGGTCCTGATGTTTGGCGCTATAGGCATAAAAAAATGTTGAAATCAATGGTATAATCTTAGAACAAAGTATAAGTTAAGCTGGAGTGTCCCATACATTGAAGGATTTACTAAATGCATTTTTGAGAACAAGTTATACTCTTAGGTGTGTCGAAGAATAATTAGTGCGTAGGATAATACTAAACTTAAGATTGCATTCTGGAGGTTAATATTGAGAATTGATTAGACAAATTATTAAATATAAACTAGGTTACAGTTTTGATGCGGAAGTCTTAGAAGAATGTCATTTTTATATTCATAATTTCAGTTAATACCGTAAGCAGTGAGGCTCGCTACAGCCCTGCGCCATATGTGGAACCTGCAGCTATTCCAACAGATTATGCAAGTTCAACTTGTTCAGTGTGTGCGCTTGAAATTTCTTCAAAATGCTCACAGATATGCGAACTTTGTGCGAAGATCGTTCACGGCACAATTCCATGTTCCATACCTGTCAACACCGAAGGGGAGACTAATGAACGGCGAAGATTGTGTGCGATGTGCAAAGATATCGACGTTAAGCCGATATTTGCAGCGCGAGAACAAGAAAATTGGCGGGGGCTAACGACGAAATCCCAGAGATCCTCGAGATATCTCCACAAAAATCAGACGGTCATCGATACTCTGCTACTGCCGAAATCTGTGCAGATTCCAATTTTAAAGAACGGTTCTAATCATATTTTGAAGGTGAATAATATCATTTTAGATTGTATTTGAATGAAGCTCTAAGCGCGAAATGTGAAAGTATAAAGAATTGAGTAATGAAAATCGGCTATTACTTTATGATTATTTTCTTCGTGAAAATATGATCTCAATAATCAATAAGTGATATCTACGACTCAGAATACAAATTAATTCGCCGAATTAATTCATCATAAGAAAAAACCTATTTTTTTGCGACTCGTCGGGAGTCTCTACAGCTCGAAAAAAGCCATTTCGTTGATGTTTTAAATGACTATAAAAGGTCCAATCAAAAAATGGCTACTACCATTAGTAGATTATGTTAGTTGTTGTATTAGAAGAGAATTTGACCTTTCAAGATGGAAGAATATGCGCCAGGAACTTTTCGCAGAAAAATTTTGCATATACCAAATTTTTTTTCATTCTACATACCCACTACCATAATTGAAATATAGAACCGTTTTTTGACCGTACCAATTTTAGTCATCTGTAAGCAAAAATAGTAATTTAAGAAACACATTACGCATCAATCTTATGTTGTCTTCTTTGCTGGACTGAGATTCAATTGTCCTAATTAACAATGTTGAAACTATTGCAGGCCGTCAGAATAGGAAAAGTCGAAGTGTCAGTTCAATTCACTTGCGCATTTGATAGCTTACTGCAGGTTATACTCGCCACCATTACCGATCGGGTTAAGTTAAAATGCAAATTGCAAATGTGCAATAATGACTTTCTCAACCTGGCGTTAGATGTGGCGAAGAATGGTATAAATGCACACACATATCGTATGCGAATCAATATGTTGCTGGAAAGGTACCGAAATCTCACTGGGGGGAAAGATATTCCTGAAGAGGGTAATTATCTGCTGGATTGTCGGGTCAATGTTGGTGCTCTTACAATGTCCTTACTGAAAGGCACTCCTAGCTTAACTGAAATTTCGGAATGTAGCAGTTTAGGATGCTACACACGGGAGAAACCTCTCAACGTCCTTACACTGCAGCCAAAAATGATATATGAACCTGATTTTTTTAATATTATACAAAAGAGCATAGCTTTGAAGCCACGCCCGTGTCAAAACAAGGGCTGTTCAGGAACTGTGAATACGCGTATAGCAGAAGTCGGTGAGTATTTTAAATTGACTAAAGCAATGTAACAGTGGCTTCCCAGATACATTTATTATCTACTTAAAATCTCATATCGGTTATTACTAGAGCGAAGACGTTTTGTTGACAATGATCCATCTTAACGGAGATATATTACCTGCCTTAGGAGAATCCTTTTTATGTTCAGATCGAAATTGTGGGGCATATACACATATAGGGCTTTCCAACCACTATCGCCCACAATTGACCTCAAAATTTTCTTTCTCATTTTATATATTTTAGTACTGAATAAAAGAAGCATCTGTGACCTTCGTCAAATTTTTTGAGCGATGCGTTTTTATTTCATCAATTAAACGAGCTTTGACGATAACATCACTCGATCCTATTAAAAAAAATCACTGATATTTCACATTCGAAATCTGAATTTTTGAGATCCGTCCAGTCGTGGAGGGTTGATTTTTGCTATGGATTGACCTACGATGAGAATCCAAGAATCGTTGTTCCATACTCACAAATATGGCTTGAGTAGTATAATTATTAATATTAAGTTGCAGGAGAATGAAAACAGCACATTCAGTATAATTCCAATTTTATTTACTAGATTCAACATCTACGTAGTAATGTTATAAATGTATACATAAATGCTGCAATAATCGTACTGTTTTCGTACTCCTGCAACTTAATATTAATAATTATACCACTCAAGACATATTTGTGTGTTCGGAACAACGATTTTGGAATTTTAATTGTAGGTCAATCCATAGCAAAAAACAACCCTCCGCGACCGAACGGATCCCAAGAATTCAGGATGTCAAATATCGGTGATTTTTTTCAATAGGATCAAAGGATGCTCGTGTCAACGTTCGTTCTATTGATAAAATAAAAACACAGCGCTGAAAAGATTTGAAGAAGAATCACAGATGCATCTTTCATTTAGTACTAGAATATATAACACGAGGAAAAAATTCTTGAGGTCAATCGTTGGCGATAGTAGTTGGAAGGTCTGATATGTATTGTTCGAATTTGTTAGCGAAGAAGTTTGTAGAAAATATCGGAATCTTCAAGTATTAAGGACGGATGCTCAATACGTATTATATTGAATTAATAATCTATACTCGTGATGCCTACCGGTGAATGCGCTATAATTAGTTCGTAATTTAATTTTGAAAAATATCCCAATCAAATGCGAGCTCTAATAAATTGAAGAGCAAAATTTTCAAGAATATTTAACTATTACTGATGTCGTTGGATTTAGATATTTTGTGTGAATTATCCACTTCAGCTGCACTCTTCACAATACGAAGTCAGTCAAGTTGTTTATTCAATTGCACACAATAAGCCGGTTAAAAATATTCAATTTCGATGGACGGCAATCAATACTTACAATAGTATTTAATAGCATGACATCACTAGCCTGATGTACATTCCGATATGACTCATTATAATGATTCTATATGAACTGTGCATTGTTTCAGGAGACCTTATATTTTTCGAAGTCTTTGATTTATATGAGGCGAACATCAGTGTCGCGTTGCGGGATATTCCTAGACATTTGAAGAGTCCGTGTCATGAAGAAACGTACGACCTAGTCGGATTAGTCGACTTTCACGGATCCAAAACCCGAAGCTCAGCTGGCCCTGTGCCGTCTAGCTCTGTGTCCCTTGGAGATACCATGCCCCTTGGCCACTATACAGCCACCTGCCTGCGATCATCGAGATCGTGGGTAGAGTACGACGACTACCGAGATAAAGCTAAAATCCTCCCAGAAAAACATCAAGTAGTCTGGCACATCTTGGTATTCGCAAAAGCTGAATAATGTTAACTTTTCAATTGTTACCATTATTAAATAATATGCTACTTCGAAAATTATTTACTTATGCATTTCTTTGTACTTTATCATGAGCCTTAAACTAAGCGATCCCACTTTCACATCAGTTGATGAATTTCACATGACTTCAAAATATTTCGAAGGTAGGATGACGCTGAGAAATTCCGCGTCACGTATTTTTGGAGTCTATAAAAAGCCGTTAAATCTCGTGTCAAAAGAAACATTTCGAAAAATTCAGTCGCCAATCGAGCGATAGCCTACGTGCGAGGGGGTGGTTTTCGGACGAAGGGGTGGCGCCGGGAAATTCAGCGACACGTATTTTTGGAGCCTCTAAAGAGCCGTTAAATCTCGTGTCAAAAGAAACATTTCGAAAAATTCAGTCGCCAATCGAGCGATAGCCTACGTGCGAGGGGGTGGTTTTCGGACGAAGGGGTGGCGCCGGGAAATTCAGCGACACGTATTTTTGGAGCCTTTAAAGGGCCGTTAAATCTTATGCATAGATAGAATTTTTTTTGTCTCTTTTTCGGCATGGTGGGTTCTACTTTATCTAAACTTGGGACCGCCGCTAATTCTGACTGAAGGGGTGCAGCCGTAAAATCGGGGTTGGAACACTTAAATAGCCTTAAAAGAGCCTTTAATTATGAACCAGGTTTGACTTCCAAAATTTGATTCGGCGGTCCCACCTTCATAGACGTTTACGTAAGAGTTTTCTATCGACTCCAAGGAAGATCCCACTACTATGACATAAGGTTGCAACGTGAGATTTCTCTTAGCTGTGTTATCCCTTTTAGTGTCCCGTGCTTCTTGAAGTGAACTTGGAGTCTATTTAATAAATAAAAAAAAAAAAAATTATAGCCAATAGTACTCAGTAAATCAAATCAATTCGAAATAAATCGATTGTATCTTAAAATGATTGGAAACAATTTTGAAATGATTAAAAGTGACAGATATATGACGTATATGATATTGCAGATCATTCTCATATCTAAATATTAAACTTGAATCAAGCAAATATCTTACCTTCACGTGTAATATGAAATCATCAATTGATTCAGCTGTAGATGGCCCCAGATGGCTTTCGAACCTGTCTTTATCCTTGAAGTAGGCCGACATATGACTGGTAGCAGTCGTAATAGTGTTGCATCTCTGCTGTCTAATAAAAATATACAGAATTTTACCATTAAATCCATACTTTTAACTTCAAACTTCAGCTGCTTGCCTGCAGAGTAGTTACTGTTTTTCATGTCCTGGAGCATCGATAGATATACTTTATCTTTTATCTGCGCTTCTATTAATTTTAAAAGCTTTTGGGAAACCTCTGGCCAAGCAGAGTACATTCGTAAGCTGTCCTGAAATGCTGCCTTATAATCACTCTCCAACTGAAACATATATAATGAACAATACTATAAAACTTAAACTAAATATCAGATAGAGTAACTTTTTGATACATTACAAATTACTTCGGATTTTGTCAAAAAATGATGTCCTGTAGATATATTTTACAGCGTAAGCTTAGCAAGGTATACCCTTCTGGCTGTTTTACTACAGGCCACTTGTCAAAAAATGTACTGATAGTACCATCCACCTGATCTAATGCATCTATTCTTAACGGACGCGATGCTTCCCAATGTTCAACAACTGCTGTCCATGGAGAAGTGTTGTAACGGAGCCAGTCCGAGTGTACTAGCCACGATCGCTTGTCTGAAATACAAGTCAAATTCTAACTAACATTGCTGCAAGATTTTAGATACGTCACTCGTATCGATTTATGCAACAGACTTCAAGCATTAACCAAAGAGTAGGTTGTGAACATGGAATATACAACCATCAATTTCAATATTGCTCACCATTTGTGCAGCTGACCTTACGTGATCCCTCGCTAACATTTGTTTCAAGTTGTCGTTTGTTGGTTACAACTATGCCAACCTTACGCAACTGTCTCAGTCTGTTTCGGTAACATTTGTTTCAAGTTTTCGTTTGTTGGTTACAACTATGCCAACCTTACGCAACTGTCTCAGTCTGTTTCGGTAACAGTCTGGAAGTTTCCCTTTGGAAATCTTTTGTACGCGTCCCTCAGCAAATGGTGGAACATAATAAACTTCTTTATCTTCACTAGAGAAGAGTTGTGTAATTTTTGTAGCCAAGATACCGAAGTGGTGATTTCTTAGTATAAATCTTGAAGAAAAACAATAAATAAAAAACCAATCGAAATAATATCTAGGGAAGTTGAAATGTGGAGGATCTGTCGTATAATATGTTATTCTTACGGATGACCTGTGCTGTCAGTTTTTGATAAAAAGTGAGTAATCAATAAATCAACGAATTTTCTACGATCTTTCTCATTGAGCCTTGACTGTGCTGCATAGCTAGCAAAGATGGCCCTTCCAGTTATTGTCTGATTTAAAATCGTTTCCAAGTTCTGCAGAAGTAGCATGTGAGCCAATGAATAAGTTGTCATGTATAATAATTACAGCGCATTTGGAAAAATTACGGAAGATTACCAAGTTGAATAAGTAGTTATGTAGAACATGTTCTCCATCTAACACTTCTGAAACTGTGTTTTCGCTACTACAAACAGAATTGGTGGAAACTTCGTTTGAAGTCGTTATTGCCTGGTTCTGATCACCCTATATACATATATACGTGTTAGCCTTCGTGCTCTAAGACTTAGGACATTCAAAAATTAAATAGAATTATAACCTAATTATGGCTAGGCTCGATGGAAATGAAAATGACGTTTATAAGTTCTGTGTCAGTTTTTGTCGCCTATTTTGATCTTGTTGGTGATTAGAACTACAAAATTATTTACCAACTGCAACTGGTCTTTTGTTAAGTTCTCCTTATTTTCGGTGTTGTCTGCAGTAATGGGTAGTTTTATGGTTATGGGTTTCGATATATTCAGTTGTGTGTTTGACACTGTTTCCTTTCGATCTCCAAGTGCAGAAGCTACTTGTATATCATGTGGGCTAACAATGTCATGCAGCAATTCAAAGTGAACATCGTCATGTGATAATCCCATGTCCTTATCCAGACCAGTTATTTGTCTTTCTAAAGTATATGTATTCTCCAGTACCAGATCATGTAAGAGCAATGAACCCTATAGTCGAAAATTATTGCGATGACTAATAAATCAGAATTACATAAAAACATTTGATAAAACTTCAAATGTTTTTCAAAATTGTTTCAAATGTTGGAATGTATTACGTCATATGTTTATGATAACATCAACGAAGAATTTTAAATTGAATCAATATGATATTCAAAAATATTATTTTACATTTTACCTCGGAAAATGAGGATGATAGAGAGACTGGTGATGGCGTTTTTTGTCTTGCTGTGAGTGGTGCAGTTGGACAGTTATTATCACCACTTGATAGTAGTACGCTGCTGTTAAATAACGCCTGATAATTTTTTAAAGCTTTTTGAAATTTAATTCTAGGCCCTGCTTTTGGTATCAGTTGTTGCAAAATAGAACTTGAGGACCCAGGGGACAATGCCAGAAGAGCCTCATGATCGATGCCTTCCTCCGTGATACAATTAATCAATAAACAAATGTTGTTGTTTTTGCTTTGCAGAAATAATATAAATTCAGTATCATTTAGCATGGCATAATCTTGAAAATAATGCAAGATGTTAGTAATCAGTGAAAATCATAATTATTTTGAGCCAGGTAATGAAGAGCAATTTTATGTCACGATTTTTGAAACCATGAAACTTGTACACATTTTGGAATCCGAAAACTTTTGTATCAAATCTATTTTTTTTTTTAATGGCTTGTATTTGACCATTTTTAGACTTATAATCTCGCTTATAGCACACACTGTATAGATGATGAAAACACCGTAAACATAGAATGGTCTTCTCATATATACGTATATATATCTATGTATGTATGTATGTATGTATGTATGTATGTATGTATGTGTATGTATGTGTATATGTGTATGTGTGTATGTGTGTGTGTGTATGTGTATGTGTGTATGTGTGTGTGTGTATGTGTGTGTGTGTATGTGTATGTGTATGTGTGTATGTGTGTGTGTATGTGTGTGTATGTGTGTGTGTGCGTGTGTGTATGTGCGTGTGTGTATGTGCGTGTGTGTATGTGCGTGTGTGTATGTGTATGTGTGTATGTGTATGTGTGTATGTGTATGTGTATGTGTGTATGTGATGTGTGTGTGTGTATGTGTGTGTGTATGTGTGTGTGTATGTGCGTGTGTGTATGTGTGTATGTGTATGTGTGTATGTGTATATGTGTATGTGTATATGTGTATATGTATACCGTGAGAACCAGGTGAAACCATATGGTCGGAGCGCGCAGGCGCCGAAAAATACGAATTTCATGGGGATAGCCAACTCGGTGCAAATCTCCCGAGAGTCGTTGATTGTTTATCCTATTGAACTCGGCAGCCATTGTAGATGAAAAACAGCCGCTCGGTAATACTTCGCGGGCGGTTATGACATGTTTGGTTATGTTCGTCTTTTTGACGCAAATGAAAAATAAAATGAATGAAATCCACGTGAAACGGCTACAAACATTTATTGAAAATTACTCTGTTAATTGAAAATAATTCATTACAATTTAATTAATTAACTAGCTCTAATGTGTAGTCAGTTTATGTTCGCTGCTTCGGTTCTGACTGGAAATAAAATGAATTACATTACATTGAATCAAATAATTAACATTCATAAAGTTAGCCTTAATAACAAATATGTATGAAATGATAAATTATGTTTTTGGGTAGAGGTTCAAATAAATTGAGCCAGGTAGGTGAGAATAACTTTATTGAAGCCGAATAATGCATTAGAAACACTGGTGTCATTTTTTAATAAATTAAATCATTTAAGCAGATTTGCAGACTTGAAATTGTCAGGCTTCGGAGTGTTCAAGAATGGCACTGTTCCTATGTAATCTCTGCGCCTATGACTTCAATACATATTTATTGCATGATGTCGTAGTTATGACAAAGTCAACTGACTCCAACATCAAATTCATGTTTGCAAATCGATTTCGTTGTCTAAGTTCCCGTAGCTCGCCTCGTCTGAATTAAAGAATTTACTTCCACGAGGCCTCGCCTCGCCTCGTCTTGTCTGTGTTGGGAAAAATTGATGCGCTTGTCAATGACCATACGCAGACAAGACGCAGGCGAGACAAGCTATGAGAAGACTTTGACGCTGAAAGTAATTTCTTTGACGTAGGAGTCATTCCATATGAAGACGTCTAAAACAACAAATTTTTGTTGCTACACTATTTTAGATTTCGCTGAAACTGTGTGAGAATCTTCTTTAGAGTTCGAAAGAAGGAAACCCACCGTCATTTAATTTTTGCATGTGTCAGTTTCCACCTACCCGAATTGAAGCATTTAAAAAACGTCATTTTTATGCTTTAATATTTTTAGCTGTGAAAATTCTTCTACTAAAGATATCTACACGTTCAAGATGGCATTTTAGAGCTGAAGGATTGTAGTTTTTGTGTAAAGAATATAAATTCACACAATCAATACCCCTGAAAAATAACAGTGCTGAAAATACGTGTATTTTACTGATTTTTCATGTTTTTTAACAGACTCCAGTGTCTCGACTATTGAATGCAGACAGCTAATATTTCTCAGAGATTAAGTACACGTATCGTGGAAGAAATAAAACCCACAATTGACTCGATCGGTCTACTTTTTATAAAAAAAATCACAGCTTGAAATATTGAAATTACAAAAAATCGCATTACTTAGGCTATAATATGAATGTGTGGGCTACGAGATAAAAATATGAAACTTACAGGATATTTAGTTCCTACCTTGAACTTCAAAAGCCTGTTATGCTCGTTTTGTTATTTTCATCTTTTGTGCATGTACAGGTGGTTTAATAAAAGCTAAAATATCAGTCATTTGTTTTTTGTTTTCAAGTTCAATAATATCATTTATAATTGATTATTTTTAACATGAAAATCCTTACAAAGACTACACATTAACTAACTCACAAAAACGTAAGAAAGAAAACAGTAAGGATAAGAATACAGTAAATTACAATAAAAAGTTAATATGTAGTTTCTGTAAGGATTTTTATGTTAAACATAATTAATTATAAATAATATTATTGAACTTGAAAAAAAAAAGACCGATATTTTTGCTTCGTTTGAACCACCTGTACACGCACAAGGGATGAAAATAAAAAAAACAAGGATTACAGGCTTTTGAAGTTCAAGGTGAGAACTAAATATCCTGTAAGTTTTATATTTTTATCTCGTAGCCAACACATTTATACTATAGCATAAATAATGCGATTTTTTTTCCAATTTCAATATTTCAAGAGAGATTTTTCTTAAAAAGAGTAGACCGATCGAGTCAATTGTAGGTTTTATTTCTACCACGATACGTGCACTTGATCTCTGAGAAATATTAGCTGTCTGCATTCAATAGTCAAGACACTGGAGTCAGTTAATAATCATGAAAAATCAGTAAAATACACGTATTTTCAGCACCATGTGATTTTTCTGGAGTATTGATTGTGTGAATTTATATTCTTTGCACTACAATTAATATCTTTCAGCTTTAAAATGGCATCTTGAATGTGTAGATATCTCCAATAAAAAAATTTCCACAGCTAAAAACATAAAGCATAAAAATGACGTTTTTTACATGCTTTAATTCGAGTAGGCGGAAACTGACGCATACGGAAATTAACTGACTGTGGATTTCCTTTTTTCGAACCCTAAAAAAGATTCTCACAAAGTTGGAGCAAAATCCAAAATGAGCTGGCTTTACCGATTAGACGATTTCATATGGAATGATTCGTAGATAAGACGTAGGAGAGCCAAGCTGCGTTAAGACAGATCAATTTCATCGTCGATATCTTCTCGTAGCTTGCTTTGTCTGCGTCTCTTCTGTGTAAGGTCTTTGACGAGTCGATCAATTTATCAACGCAAACGAGACGCAGACGAGGCGAGACAAGTTGCATTGGCTGAGAAGTTGAATTTCTCAGCTTAAAAATCGCTCAAGCTTGTTTTATGACAACCCGATAATGGTGTTGCCAGATATTTCTCTGGTTCCAACCCCAGTGAAATGATCGATGAACTACTGGATTAGATGAGCCCTGACAACCCTAGCTTACTGCGGAGCCGGTTCATCCTGTTGTAAACAAAAAGTACATTTCGTTTGATACATACTAATGAAATCGAAAAACAGAACAGCTGACCTTTGATAAATAGAATACACTCACGGCCTCTTCGATTGGCCTACAGGCTAATGTTACGGAGAAGATCATCAACATTCATCCAATCTATCGTAGTGCATTATGGTCTACAAATTTGATTGATCAGGGACAGTTTGAGAACGTCTTGGCAATCCTAACTTCCCACGCAATTTGCGAAATGAATTTTCTCATGTATTCTCTTGAAACATACGTAGCCTTATCTCTTCGTCAAACTGCTAAAATGGATTGGGAATTTTAATTAGCTAAAAATTTTTGTAGTAATCTACTCTCAAAATCTGAAACCGTAATGTAAATTCATCTTTGCATAATTCTTGTATTACCAGCATGAATTCTAAAACACTGTGACTCAATATAACCATAAAATTTTTTCGCACAATCAAAATTTACTAGCTCACGAAAAGAAACAATAAAACAAAAGTGTATTCAATAACAAATAATATCTTACTATTTTTGAAAGTACATATTAATTCAGTTACAATTTTGTCCAATAATACTAATTGTGTTTACCTTTGCAACGAAATTTTAGCGAATGAATCGTATCTTGTTTCGGGAATTTTAATTAACGTAATTTTAACCCTTGAGATAAAAGAATCTGTTATCCGTGATTCACCTGTATTGCCGAGTCTCAACTCTTGTGGCTCGATCTCAATTATTTCTGTCACCACTTTAACCCAGTATTCGGAATTCGGAATTTTTAACTTGCGGGTTTAAAGGTAGCCACGAGTTATGAAAAAACACGTGAGGTTGCCCGAAAAGTTATTAAAGACCACCGCAGTCATCGAACTTTCCGTTAGATGCTTTTTAAATAAATTTAGCCCGCGGAGAGTTGTACTTAGACGACTCGGCATTGGCTGACATCTACACTTACAAGACGATAAACAAAAGCCTAACATTTCGGGCAACCAACTTTCCGTTGGATACATTGTATTTTTATTTAACGCGCGAAAAATTATGCTGAGACGTCTTGTGATTGGGTGACGCCCCCCACTTCCGAAATAATCAACAAAATATTACTTCAGTTCCGGAAAACAAACAGTCTGTTCGATACTTAGTAACGAACGACTAGCATCTTTGCGAAAAAGTTTTTTAAATCGTTATTATAATGCCGAATATCGTGTATACGGTTGAGGAAAGGATCGAAATGGTTCGGCAATACGAGCAGGGTACTAGTTACCAGCATATTTCCGACCATTTCGCCGCGGCGAATCCTGGACGACCGATTCCCTCGGTTTCTACCATTCGGGATATGGTCATAAAATTTCGGCGAACGGGCAACTTGAACCCGGCGTTAGTGAAAGTGTCCCAGCCAACGAAGCAGCTTACGGAGGAGATGCGGTACCAGATCTTCCTGAAGGCAGCTGAACCGGGGAAGAAGCCAGCGAGGATCATCGCACAAGAACTAGGCGTCGGCAAGTCGTCAGTTCTCAGGGTTCTCAAGGGGGATAAGTGTCGGTCCTTTAAACTTGAGCACCACCAACAACTTTTACCTGGTGACCCTGAGGCCCGATTTGATTTTTGTCGACAGATGATGGACCGCTTCAACGCAGATGAGGGGCTTCTTCATCGAATTTGCTTCACCGATGAGAGCACAGTAGAACTTGTTTCTGCCCCTAATAGGCAGAACGTGCGTGTGTGGGCTTGGAGGAACCCTCATCTGCAGGTCGAGTCGCAGACCCAATACCAGCAAAAGCTGAATTTGTGGCTCGGCTTGATCAACGACAGGCTTATCGGACCGTTCGTCATCGAGGGAAATCTCAACGGCGACAAGTACCTACGCTTGTTGCAGGATCAGATCATCCCTGCTTTGAGAGCCATCGAAGGGGATGTGAGTAAAATTTATTCATTAAAAATCATTTTTTAATCAGTTCAAAATACTGGACCATTTCAATTAGTATTTGTCTGAATTAATATTGTTTTTTATCACTATCAGGGCCCCCCCATCTGGTACCAGCAGGATGGAGCACCTGCGCATTTCCGCGCAGACGTCAGGGAGTACCTGGCAGAACAGTTTCCCAATCGGTGGATTGGTAGGCTCGGTCCAGTTGCGTGGCCCCCTCGATCACCGGACCTCGCGCCCCTAGATTTCGGACTGTGGCCGTGTTTGAAAAACACCCTATGCACGGGAGCACGCTTCGCCAACCTTGAAGCTCTGCAAGCCCGAGTAATGGAGATCTTCGCGGAAATGAGTCCGGAGATGCTCGTGAATATTACAAATGGGTTCTACAATCGCCTAGGCGATTGTATCAGGGCGGAAGGGAGGCACTTCGAAGTCAACCGTCGTGCTGTACAGGATGATGAAGACGGGTGAGCGTGGGGAACATCTACGGTGTGGCTCCATCTACGTTGGCGCAAGTACTCTGGACTGGTCGATAGTTTCATGGGAAGTACCGTTGTTTTTTTTTGTAACGATTGAATTTGTTACTGATTATTCATTGTCTCTAATCACTGTCATACACTTTTCAGTACTCTCGAC
Organism: Macrophya annulata; assembly: GCA_963924015.1. Lineage (NCBI taxonomy): Eukaryota > Metazoa > Arthropoda > Insecta > Hymenoptera > Tenthredinidae > Macrophya > Macrophya annulata. The sequence goes on from OZ001258.1 coordinate 19,004,402, forward strand.
CGGTCGTATACTTCAAGAAGCCCCCAGAAAGCTGATGATCTCACGGGAAGTTCCTTTGATTTTTATAATGATTGATTTTATTACCAATTATTCATCGTCTTTAATCACTGTGATGCACTTTTCAGGAATCTGGACCAGTCATATGCTTCAAGAATCCCCCAGAAAGCTGATGGCCTCATGGGAAGTACCTTTGTTTTTTTATAATGATCGTAGGCTTCGGGAAACCTCCTTGTTTAATTTGGTTTCTTGAAATTGTACTGTTCAAGGTAAAAAATCAACTGGATTCGACCATTTGCAGCTGGAATTACAACACTGAAGGCAGCAGCCAGGGTCATACGCTTCAAGAACCGCACAGAGAGCTGATGGTTTCATCACGGGAAGTATTGTTTCTTCAACTTTGTTTTTTGAAAATTTATTGCCTAGCGTTCAATGGCGATAAAATGCAAACGTTTATGGCTAGTTATATCAATTATTATTAGTTATAATTTACTACTGATTTTACTGATATCACCGAACTTTGATTATTATCACTTGACACACTTTCAATACTGATGTTTCTCAAAAATTAAATTGCATTAAACAGCACCTATTTTTTTTACAGGGACGTTTCGATCTGCTTGTAGTTTTTTACACAGCCCAAGGTTTGACGGATGTGGACGTTTCAAACGATGAGAGACGCCATCACACCTACCAATTAGACAATTGTTTGTTAAAATACGTTAATGCTGTAATTCTGTTACCATATTGTATCAAACCGCCCGCGAAGTATTGCCGAGCGGCTGTTTTTCATCTACAATGGCTGCCGAGTTCAACAATTTACTGCTGAGCTAACCACCGAAATACCCTAGGGATTTTCTAGTGTAACGAGTTGGCTATCCCCATAAAATTCGTATTTTTCGGCGCCTGCGCGCTCCGACCATATGGTTTCACCTGGTTCTCACGGTATATATATGTATATATATATATATATGTATATATAAATGTATATATATATATATATATATATATATATATATATATATATATATATATATATATATATATATATATTATATATACTATATATATATATATAGTGTATATATATATATATATATATATATATATATATATATATATATAGTGTATATATATATATATATATATATATATATATATATATATATATATATATATATATATATATATATATATATATATATATATATATATATATATATATATATATATATATATATATATATATATATATATATATATATATATATATATATATATATATATATATATATATATATATATATAGACACACACACACACACACACACATTAGATACGGTGAAATAAATATTTGGCTGCGACAAAGAAACATTTGCTAAGTGTTACTATAATATCTATTGACTGGAATTATTTCTTGTAATTTCGCTTATAATACTGTAGCAACTATAAACAATGAAATGTTGAAAAAGTACGACCAACGGCAACATGAATTTTGAAATAAATGCATTTGAAATATTTCATGTAACTAAAATTCCGCGCATACACCTAGATTTGGATATTGTAAAGTTCCGCGTGGTGTAGTCATAACCTATTTTTATGAAATGTATTTATATTATATATTCACTCACCTTTGAATTGGCTGGTGTATTCTTCCATTCCTGAATTTTTCAAGAAATTCACAGTTTCTGTATCCATTTTTGCAACACAAATAGCACATTTATAAGTACATATATCACTGGATTGCACACGCCCGGCGAACAGCAGCATGACCTCAAACGAGCCAAAGCGTGCACGAACACGAAAGTTGTACGGCACATGCGCGTTGGACAGAGTCAGTTCTCACAACCAAATTGTGGTTCCAGATAACAACATTTTTAGTTAACAGGCAGAGTAAACTGAAAATATTGTTTGCGTAACAAAAATTATCAACAAAACTATTTTGTACTAGCAACAAACGGAAAATAGCAGATTTGATTTGGCTGACAAAATTTTTAGTCAACTCTACCAAAAATTTGGTAAATTGGGTTAACAAAACGATTTTGTTACCAGGAACGAATGATTTTTCTGAGTGTGGTGGTCCCTGATTATGATAAACAAAAATTGAAATCAGCGAAGTGAAGAAATTACGAAATGGGTCAAGGAAGTCAGTGTCAATTCTTCTAATTTTATGATCAATTTTTTTTGTCGACCATTTTTGAATTGATAAGTAAATAGATATGTGAATAAAACCCTTAAAATTATGGTTTTCAACCCTGAAAACAATACAAAAATAAACGATCAATCGTGAATGAACCTTATAAAATTGCATAAAACACGATCGGAAACTAAGCAATTCGTATGTAATATGATTTCAATAATCTTGATTCGTCATTTGAATCATTTCTATGACAATTGAATCGTGTTTTCTGTGATTTCATAAAAATTAATCAAAATTAATCGTTAGTTTTGTTTTATTTTTATTTGGTTGATTTCCATAAATTTTCAAAAATGAATTAATATTAATATAAACATTCATCGGTGAATTTGAAACGGTTACGAGATGTTTGTATTATAAAAATAATTCAGATTTCAAAGAATAATTAATACAGTCGTGGAATAGATACTCATTTGTTAATTCGTATTTTCAACTATAAAAATTTATTGATATTTTCAAAGATACATAGATAAAGCTACATGCCTAAAGTAGATGTTCAATTTTAATTCACTTGACCACCAACTATGTTTTCAACTAAATTATCAATAAATTAGCTATTCATTGTTGAGTAATCATCCATAGCGTGTTGTACGATTGAATACGCGATTAAATCATTTGATAGAGTTTTGGGAGATTGAGTTATATTTATTGTTCATTTAGTTTATTGTTTGTGTTTTTCAATTTATTATTTTATTCTTTTCCTCAATTTATTTAGTTTTAAGTAGTTCAGAGTTTTGATTCATTTTACGGTAATTTTTCACGTTTAATTATCGTTGTTGTTGTTGTTAATTTTCTTATTCATTTTACGTTAATTTTTCTCGTTTAATTATCGTTGTTGTTGTTGTTACTTTTCTTATTCATTTTACGTTAATTTTTCTCGTTTAATTATTGTTGTTGTTGTTGTTATTTTTCATACATATTACTGTTTTGTGTGCTATTATATTTCATTTAATTCTTGTTTTGTGTTTTATTTTTTTCGGTTTATTTACGTGTGTTTAATATTTGTATTTCTTTTTAGGTTTTATTTGATTTACCGTTTACTTATTTTCTATTCGTTTATTCATTTATTTTGGTTTTCTTTTCAATTTGGGGGTGTTTTTTAATTTTTTTTTTTTGTGATTTAATATGGTATTTAATAAGTACACCGCGCAGGAAAAGTTGCTCTGGTCTCACCAGCGTTGGTCTGGTTTGACTTTCCGCGGTATTCGCGACCACTTCGCCGCGGAATTCCCGGACCGTCCGGTACCATCGTTAAACGCAATAATGAAATCAGTGAATCAGCTGGAGGAGACCGGGGCAGTGAACGTCCAAGGCGTGGTACATCCACGCCCGACTCGACAACTAAGCGAGGAGATGCAAATGGAGATTCTACTCATGCACGAGGAGGATGATGAGACAAGCAGTAGGACTGTGGCACGCGAACTGAATCTGGCCCAATCTACGGTACAAAATTTTCTGCTGCACAAGATGAAACAGCAATCGTACAAGCATCGTCATCAGCAGTACCTAACGGCCGCAGATCCCTACCAGCGAATGGACTTCTGCGCCAACATGATAGAGCGCATAAATGCTAACCCGGGGCTGACCCGGAGAATTCTTTTTACGGATGAAAGCACCGTCGAGTTGTACGGTGCTCTAAACCGTCAGAATTTCCGGGTCAGTAAGGCGTACAACCCTCACCGGGCAGTAGAAGTTCATTCGCAGTGGCCACAGAAGGTCAACGTTTGGTGTGGATTGGTAGATAATACCCTGGTCGGCCCAATTTTCATCGAAGGGAATCTGCGCTGGGGCCAGTATTTGCAAATGCTGCAGGAACAAGTGGTGCCTCAGATACGAGCCCTGGATGCCGATGTAATTATTTTTTGAATTGAATACTTTTCTATGAATACAAACATTAACTTCACAGAATCAAATATTTTGCTTTCTCTAATATTTAAATTAATTTAAAGGTAGCAATGGTACTTCAGTTACAAACATTGATTAAGTGTGAAATGTTAACTTTGAAGACAAACCTTGTAAAGTCACATTCACCGTTGCTGTTCCTATTTGTTGAAATTTAACCAAGCGATATTTGTAGCTATGGAGAGTGGTCGGTAGCCATTGCTGTTTGAAAACAAATTCTTTTGAAATGAAGTTCAATTGCCATGGAATATTATGATACCACTCATTGAAGCATAATTGTTTATGAGCTAATATAACTGATGTATGTCTTATTACTTGTTATTGTGCTAATAATTACCTGTTATTATGAAGCTAATCATTTTCGAAAACAGGGGGAACCCATTTGGTTCCAGCACGACGGCGCACCGGCCCATTCAGCTCTGCCGGTGCGCCGCTACCTTGACCAAGAGTTTCCGGGAAGGTGGCTTGGCCGGCAAGATCGCCGGACCTAACACCGGCGGATTATTTCTTGTGGGGGATCATGAAGGGCAATTTATACAAACGCAGAATCGCGAACATCGAGGAACTGCGGATGAAAATTCAGGAACAGTTGGCCATTATGAATCTCCAGCATGTCCGTAACGCTACTGATGCGTTCTACGACAGGCTGAGGTACTGCATAATGGAACTAGGCCAACAATTTGAAAACTTCCTGAACTAGCCGCGTGAGTATTCACTTGTAATAGATAAATGTAAACACTTCCTACCGTGTTAGCGTGAGTGATATAAATGTACAGCAGCTGCTTTCTGTATTCTATTCGTAGCCAAGCGATAAGGTGAAATGTAACGTTTCAAGGCCTCGACAACGGTAATGGTGAATTATCAGGAACTACTGGATGAATCGCAATGAAATTTTGTGGGATTACGCATTATTCTAGTAGAAAGGGCCTGATTATTTTACTTTTTACAAATTAGAAAAAAAATAAAAATTTTTTATAAAATTTAGGAAAAGTAAAATAATCAGGCCCTCTTTACTAGAATAATGCGTAATCCCCCAAAATTTCATTGTGATTCATCCATTAGTTTCAGAGAATTCACCATTCCCGTTTTCGAGGCCTTGAAACGTTACATTTTGCCATGAGGGTGTATTTCGATTTTCGAAATATACTATTGACTATCGACTTCAAATATTTCTGCGATTAATTAATATTTTTTCAATGGATTTTTATTTGACTGACAGTTGATACAACGCTTTTTACTGTGACAAGGTTTTCACCTGGGGTTTTTCAGGCTGTTTCTCAGCCATTCGCTCCATTCAATGAGAAAATTATAATTTATTACTGGTAATGTAATTATAATATAGACTGACTAACCTTATTGAAGTTTTCAGAGTCCCGAACCCGTTTGACCCCCACTTGACCGCCACATGATCCCAGCTTGACCTTGACTTGATACCACCATGCTCCTCCAGTCCCAGATACCCCGCATTGCACCACCTCCAACCCCAAAGTGAGAAATGGTCCAAAATATATTACATTCAGGAGTAACACTTCCCGAAATTATAGGAGAACTCTCATTACATCTCATAGTGACTTTTGAGACCATGAGACATGAAAACAAAAAATATTAATTTTTTTGAAACACCCTAATATTACATGCATCTGTAAGATTCTTGTGAAAGACATACTCCAATATTAAGAAGAGCGTGGCCAATCTCTGACTAACCTTATTGAAATTTGCAGAATCCCGAAACCCGTTAGACCCTCGCATGACCACTGATTCACACAGGCTTCACCTCCGCTTGATGATACGCCGCATGAGAATAATCCACAATACTCAAATACCCCGCATGACACCACCACAAATCCTAAAGTGAGAAATGGTACAAAATATATTACATTTAGGAGAAACACTTCTTATGAGACATGCATCTGTAAGATTCTTGTAAAAGACATACTCCAATAACATCAAAAACGTGTTTCTCCTAACTGTAATATATTTTGTACCATGTCTCACTTTCATTGTTAATAAAATAGTTACCAAAATAAAATAATAATGGTGTGTTTCTCAATAATCTTGTAACATTCAAAAATAGACTTGAAATTCTTTAATAAATACTGCTTCTCACAGTTTAAAATAAAAATTGTGATAACTTATCTTGATTATATCGACTTATTATTATACTAGTGTTATTAATAACGGACAACGTAGAATCGAAATTATTAAAGTTATTAGTATTATTAGTGCTATGAGTTTGATCAGCCTTTTGCTTGTGGCGATGATCATGTAACAGCTTCAATAACTGTGACAGTTTGGACGAGCGACGCTTCAATGATTGTTAGCTAGAAGGTTCTTCAACGAGTTTAAAGATAGAACAGCTATAAAGTATCAATCAGGTTACCTAGCTCCGTCGTCAGCCCAATTGTTCGTAGCCATAGATGTTTAAACTTCGAGTCATAGGTCATTGATAGAGAGATGACTGAGATCTTGGTGACTCAAATTTGTTTAAAATTTAGATTTTCTTACAAAAATTATTTAAAATATGAATACAGAGTCAACGATAAATGCTACCAAGACATCCTGATTTCGTAGCCATACCGGAGAGAATTCATCAGTGGAAAATAACAAAGGTATTTATTGTACGTTCTCGTATTCTATTATTAACAAGCAAAAGACATTTGCAGGTCAAACTATTCGTTTGATGTTACCTCTGTAGCTGGTCAATCGTGATATATACTACCCCTACATTTGTGAGTTTGAAAAATTGAAAATGAGACACGAAGCGGGACAAACAGTCATATTCTTTGTTTATTGTAAGATTTCAGTTGAACATAACTCACTCGTCAGCCCGTGGCATTAAGATTGCTCCAAAATGCTCAACTTTGTTATTATGAGTTTAAATCGTACACAGTTAGACGTGATGGGCGGTCAAGAGATTTTACACCCAAGAAAAAGAAATGACTAAGCTGGATAGAAGTGGCTGGGTTAACCCTATGGTAAGAACCCTCTTCTTAAGTCCTATCGGCTAACGTGTGTCGTGGGGTTATTGACGACCATGGTAGTGACCAGAGGGTCGACGATCAGCAGCAATAATTATATGCTCACTTTTCAACGAGTTATAAAGCATCGACAGTTGAGATATATTTAATAAAGAAAATAAACGCTACGCCGGATATGGCTTGTAAGTTGCTGGTACGACCAGGGGTAACTGAGGTGTTGTAGCGAAAGGTTCGATCGCTTTGTCAGTGTTATCAATGCTACATGAAGTTACTGATAACCACGATCGTAGTACAACTAACCGCAACTATCAATTGTACAAAGAGGCTGTAAGAAATCCTGCAAGCGTATTCACAGCCTACAGATAATTTTAAATGTTTCGTAAATAAAGCGAAAAATCATCACAGCATGAAGATAATTTACGAAGTCTTCTAAATGCGGTGGAAAAATTTACAGCACCTATGTTACATTAAACATTTCGGGACATTTGCAATTTTTAAACATATACTACGCTGTATCAGCGACACTATTAATATTTCTATATCTTTATGTCTCTCTCTTTCACTTTCTTTGATTGAATATCAGTTTTATTCGTATTGATTTGAGAACGACGAATAATTATTGACCGAGCAGAGCCTACCGTTCGAAATATTTGGGGTTAGATACATCGCGGCGATCTGTCGTCAATAATTTTCATATTTTCGGCAGTTGGCCCGACTGAAAATTAACCTGCGCCAGGGGAATTGCGCATGCGCATTTGGACTTTCGTAAAAATCGTCTGCTACGACCTGTCTACCCATTAGGAATTCACCCTGTGTGTGTGTGTGTGTGTGTGTCTATATATATAGTATATAGTGTATATATATATATGTATGTATGTATGTATGTATGTATGTATGTATGTATGTATGTATGTATGTATGTATGTATGTATATATGTATATATATATATATATATATATATATATATATATATATATATATATATATATATATATATATATATATATATATATATATATATATATATATATATATGGTGATTCTTACCTTGCGTGAGAAGATTCACATTCAGAATTCTTATCGAAATCTAAAAATAAAGTTCCTCATCAAAAACTTCGAGGGACCAGTCGTTCCTGAGTTAGAGAAGATTAAGTCCACCCAATCAGACGGCCGTATTGTGACATGCTCAGTCTCGTAACATGCCTGTAAAATTGATGGTGCCCGTGTCGTATGAACTTTGCCTGATATTTAGATTTTCTAATATCTTTCTTGTTTTCTTTCACCTCGTTCGTAAATTTAAGTATCGATGTATTTTTCAGTAACAATAACCAATATGGAATATCAATCTTGAGAATCTAAATTTCTATTAAGGATTATCCAGATGTATTTGATGATCAACTGTAATGATCATGTAAATATCATGTATAAATCTGTTTATCACGTCGAAGGACTGGATCGCGTTGAATAATAGCCAACAAACTAATGGCTAAGATGTGATAAACAGATTTATCGCTAGATCTATTCGTAATATTACATGATCATTACAGTTGATCAACAACACATCTGAATATTCCTCAATTGACATTTAGATAATAGAGATTCAGATAAATTGAGATAGAGAATCTGAATTTCTAATAAGGATTATTCAGATTATTATGTTGATCTGTTGATCTATTGTTGATGTTGAATAAGTTACCGGATATCCTTAACGACATGGCATGACGTGATTGTATATGGCCTTTGGTTTATACTTAGTAGTCGCTATCTTATGATAGGGACATGTCAGAGCACTCGTGTACGGAGCAACAATAATTCATAATATCGATGAACTTGATGAAAAAATTCATTTTGCAATTACGAATGTTAACGCGCTGATGTTTGAGCGAGCGCAGCAGAGCTTTAACCGTCGTGTGTAGCTCTGCGCCCGTATGCGACAAGGGCACTTCAAAACACTCTTATAAGTAAATGGCTTATGTTCACGTATTTATGCGCACGTTATCACCTCGAATAAATGCTATGTCTTCTCAATGTCACAGGCTCGCCGAAACTGCTGCGGACTAGAATGCGCTGCCTCATTTAGGTTTATAATTATTGTGCGCTTTATTTTAAATTTATTTGATTTATCCTTTTTTATGCTCTCGGTTTAATAACTGCTTGTCCTAATTTTCACGCTTATAAGGTTTACTTATATCATATTCGTATTATTTCGTTAGGTTTCAGTTTTTACTATTGAGTTTCGACCTATATTTGACTTGAACTATCTGAGTGTTCTTTAGATTTTATCTCGTTATTATTTTATTATTGTAACCACTCAAAATGTTTTTGATTGCAGTATAGTTTTAGGAATACAGGGGGTCAATTACGTTGAGTTTTGCAATGTATTCATTTAATTCTATCTATTTATTATTATTCGTGGTTATTATTATTGTTATTGACGCCGTTGTTATCTTTAATTCAATGTTACCCGTTAAAAAGATGCAATAAACAGATTTATATGCCTATCTCTTTTCAATATTGAATTTTCATTATAGTGGAATACCAATACATCGGAATTGAGATAAGGAAAAATAAAATTAACTGAAAATATTATCTTGAGGGAACAGTTAAATACAAATCTGATCAAATTGAACCGTATCATCCAAAGTTCACTCGTTGTATTCTGTTTAATTGAAATTCTTTTTAATTTCAATTAAAACTTTATTTGAACTTATAGATATGTATTATTAAAAAAATATTGAATTATATTATACGACGATTACGACGCTTGATTTCGGACTTGACCGATGTAAGAAATTATGTTCTTCATTGGTGATTATTCAAATTTGATTCAAAAATGAATCTGTATTTCATGGGATGACAAGGTATGTATGTGCAATAAACACAGTTTATAATTGTGTTTCATTCGAATATTTATAATGCATTTTCATTACTCCGTGCGGAAAGTTCATACTTTCGATGCCTCAGATCCACCTTGAAAGTAATATTTTTCTTCACCGTTAGGAAAAGAAGTTACTTTCCGCCTAAGTGCGGAAAGTAATGTTTACGTTTCCGAACGATAATGAAATATGACACCGCGCCACGGAGATCGTGTTTATATGTATATGCCGCAGCGGTATGTATGTATCCATTAGGTTTATACACTACAAAGCGCCTCACGCCGCGCTATGACTTGTTTATATTTCAAAATTACAATTCGGTCTAAACCTGCAAGTACATGCAAACCTGACGCTGTTATTTTTTACTGAAACGTCAGGAGCAATCAGTAGTGTTTGATCTGTTGCAACGTTTACATCGAGACAAACATCGTAGAAATTATAAATCTTTGAAATAAGTGATTCAGAATCGGATGCAATACCCGAGAGTATTCTCACTGCAGCAAAAGAAATACAGTAGACTCCCGTGAAGTGCTCCCCCGTTAAGTGCTCGCTTTCGTGAAATTTCGACGTTTTCGGCATATTTCGCAGAATCGACAGATCCCCCACTCTTGCGCCGTCTTTCTATGAGCGATGTGGTTTCAGCCGCCTATTCTTTTGTTAGTTCGATTATACTGTGTAGTATTTCCGAGAACTAGTACGCGTAGTGGGGGCTCCATTTAAGTGCGCATTTCTCCGAATTTAGGTTGTTTACAGCCCCGAGCATGAGCATTAACAGGAGTCTACTGTACACATATTATATACAGGGTGGGTCACTTCAAGTGTCGAGAATGGGAGGGACTCAATTGGCACGAGGCTCCACCCCTTCAGCCAATTAGCAACTAGAAGAATTTAACCGGCCGAAATCCTTACGAGAACTCAACATACAATTGCTTCGTGTGGAAGAGAAATATCAACAACTACTGAACCAGGCTATTAGGTATTTATTCATTTTGACGCTCATAGAAGCGATTTAAATTGTTGGCCTTCTGTTACATGAAGTTGGCTCTGATACATGAATACACATCATGATTTACATCATTACTCATTGTGGAGACAAAATTATGATACAACCTACCTGTCCGGATATTTAATCCGATACGTTGTTGCCACAAGAGTTGCGTCACTTCGGAACTCACCATAAAGTAGGAGCATGTAGATGTACTCGCTTGTTGTAAGATTCATGATAGGGAATTTTCAAAATCTTAGTAAGTAATAGTGAGCACGCGGCTCAGCTATTAGAATGAGAGTATGACAAGCCGTATCAGTTGTGCCACAGGTAATCAAAGCCTATACTTTTACGCTTCAAGTTTATTTTGTATTGATAGAGACAGAGAAAGCCAAGAATTTGAATCGTTTCAGTGAGCGTCGCAATGGGTAAATATCTAATAGCCTGGTTCAGTAGTTGTTGATATTTCTCTCCCACACGAAGCAATTGTATGTTGAGTTCTCGTAAGGATTTCGGCCGGTTAAATTCTTCTAGTTGCTAATTGGCTGAAGGGGTGGAGCCTCGTGCCAATTGAGTCCCTCCCATTCTCGACACTTGAAGTGACCCACCCTGTATATACACACTATGAAGCTAGTCGTCCACGGTACAAAAATGGAATGAATCCTTTTTCCGCTATCTCTGGTTCCTACTTTTTCCACCCGTCCTGCGAGCGCTGTCGACTACCGGTCAGCTGCCACGTTACAAATATATATATATATATATATATATATATATATATATATATATATATATATATATATATATATATATATATATATATATATATATATGTGTATATGTGTATATGTGTATATGTGTATATGTGTATATGTGTATATGTGTATATGTGTATATGTGTATATGTGTATATGTGTATATGTGTATATGTGTATATGTGTATATGTGTATATGTGTATATGTGTATATGTATGTATATGTATGTATATGTATGTATATGTATGTATATATATATATGTATATATATATGTATATATATATGTATATATATATGTATATATATGTGTATATGTGTGTGCGTATGTGTGTGTGCGTATGTGTGTGTGCGTATGTGTGTGTGCGTATGTGTGTGTGCGTATGTGTGTGTGTGTGTGTGTATATGTGTGTGTGTGTATATGTGTGTGTGTGTATGTGTGTGTGTATATGTATATATATATGTATATATATATATATGTATATATATATATATGTATATATATATATGTATATATATATATGTATATATATATATATGTATATATATATATGTATATATATATATATGTATATATATATATGTATATATATATATGTATATATATATATATGTATATATATACATGTATATATATACATGTATATATATATATGTATATATATATATATATATATATATATATATATATATATATATATATATATATATATATATATATATATATATATATATATATATATATATATATATATATATATATATATATATATTTTGCAACTTCCAAGTCTAGTCTGATAATGGGATAATGATGGGATCTATTTTTTTTCGAATTTTTAAATTTTTTATGTTCCAGTCATCAGTACTTAAAGTGAATGATAACTTTTTTTTCAGGCCCCCCAGTAATAGTTATTGTCATCTATGAAGTTGAACTGATATAACTTAATAATTTAACGGATAATTACCGTAAATTTTTGTGAAATATATTTGAACATATGATTATTGTATTAATTCTCATTTGATTTTTTTTTAATCGATACCTACGAGACAAAACTTTTTTCAAATGAGTTTTGTCTAATTGTGGGTATCGATTAAAAAAAATCAAACAAAAATTAATACAGTAATCATATGTTGTAATATATTTCACTAAAACTTAACGGTAATTATCCGTTAAATTATCAAGTTATATAAGTTCAATTTCATAGATGACAATAACTATTACTGGGGGGCCTGAAAAAAAAGTTATCATTTACTTCAAGTGCTGATGACTGAAACATCAAAATTTAAAAATTCGAAAAAAAAAATAGATCCCATCATTATCCCATTGTCAGACTAGACTCAAAAGTTGCGGAATAAGTGAGTTTTTTAGAAAAAAATTTCAAGAAAATCGATTGCCACGTGTTTTTTGGAAATCAACATTTTATTCAAAATATTGGAAAATTTTGAAGAAATACGGTTTTGAAAAATTTTTCAATTTTATTTTCCAAAAGCGTGTTCGAAGAGAGAAATTTAAAAAAAAAAAACGTCCCAATCGGCCCATTTTTCGCAAAGTTATGGGTATTTAAAAAAAAAGTAACGTTTTTTTTCGAAAAATCGATATCTCGGAAACGGCTCGACAAAAAAAATTGAAAAAAATCAGAGAGGCCTCTCTCAATTGATACTATAACATAAGAAATTATAAAAAAAATCGGAGATGCAAAAGCCAAATGGTGTCCGAGTTGGCGTGGAATGCCCCATATGTATACTTACGATACATCCTAGTACTGTAAAAATAAGGTTATATTGACTCATTGATGCCGGATTTATCATCGATACATTATACAGTAGACCACGCGTAACTTCCCGACCGAGCGATTTGCCCTCGCGCGACCGATGAATTCTCGGAACATGGTTCCCCTACTCCGACGTATAGTTGTCAGCCACCGGGACATCTTTGCACAGTGTACAACTGTACATATGTACATATTTTGTTTCAAAACAAGCAGCATAAAAGATATTTCGCGCAGTCAAAAAAGAAAGTGCAATAACTTGACTATAGAAGATAAATTACTTATTATTAAAAGAATAGATTCTGATTATTCAGTAACGAGTGCAGCAAAAACCTACAATGTGGATCCGAGTACCATAATAAAATGGATAAAAAATCGTGACCCATCAGAAGAAAACGTCGAAGAAAACCACAATAAAAAAAGATTCAAAGTGTCGATGTATAAGCAGATTGACGAGGCTCTTTATTACTGGTTCAAAAGTGCCAGAGCAGCAAAATTTCCCATTCCGGGTACTCTTTTGAGAAGTGAATAAACTATTATTCAATTCTAACTCATCACACTCAAATATTAACTTTTTTAGTTTCATCTCAAGTATGTATGTGTTAATATCCTTTTCTACGCGTTATTTACGCCACACGACATTTTAATACAACCATAGCCTTGTATACTAATCATAAATGTGTTTACAATTTCGATAATTTTTTTTACATACATATATGTGTACGTACACATACGTACGTGTGTTTTAAAACTATTAATACTCAAAACTACACGTAGTTCTCAACTAATTCCAACTCTACATGTCCACCCTATAGAAAGACTATTCATAGTTATTTCGCGTTTCTATCATACATGAACATAAAGTCTCGACAACCCTATTGTAGAGCCAAATATTACAGCTCGCATGCAATCTTGAAGATTGGGCCTATATATTTATAAGGTATACCAATAAACAAGTTCAAACTATACAATGAATATATTTATTGCTTACTAGATACTTATAACTAGTGAAAGTTTAATTAATAATGTGTAGTGAATACAACTATGACAATGACAATGGATCAGAAAGAAGATATACGTAAAGCTGTTTTGCATAAAAATCAAGAGAGTGCAAATAGTTGATTATGGCTATAATGTATCACTAATTATATGTTTACAAATTAGCTACAAATACATTAACATATTTTGATCTTCATCAAAAATTATAATCATTTTGAAGTAAGTCTAAAGTTCTATATTCCAATATACTTGCCAAATACATAGGTAGCTAGCTGTTGATCTCAACTGAATAATTTTTTGGGTGGCATGTTAGAATAGCAATTCAGAAACACAACGTATATAACGGTTCATACATATGTACTTAAAGAATAGTCAAAATTCCTTGCGGTTCGCGGAGCGACTCAAGACGGTTCCTTCGAAAGGTTGGTGTCTTGCACTGAGCATCAGGATTGACTTGCTGTAATTAACTTGACGTACATATGTCATATATGGCTGCAACTTGTGATTGGTAGAGCTATAAAAAATTCAGATCATAGTATCGTACAATAATAGCATATTTATTTGGTTTTTATCATCAAAATTTTGTGTTCAAGTAATCTATGATTGAAAATATTATTTACTAACAAACTGCAAAATTGTTGAGTCAGCTAATTTCTTTCCTTATTTCAATTAGTAGTACATCTACATATCTATAGTTTTTGAGACTCGTGAGACTCGACCGAGTCTCTATACCCGCATGAGAGCTCTACGGCCTATACGGCGACTGTGTTATCCTTAATAAATTCCGACTCGAGTTATACACGAAATTCAAATATTTATCACAGAATATGGGTTCAAATAGCTTTCATTTAAGCCCAATTTTTATGCAATCGGTGCACGGAAAGCTGAGATATAATATTTCCGATTTACAGACACCCTCAGTTCGATCAACAATTTTTCTCCTTCTCCGTTTCTTCGTCGCCCACCAGCAATGTTCCCATTGTCAGTTCCTTTCGGAACGAAGTAGTCGTCCACCAGCAATGTTGCCATCTAGGCCAAGCAATAGAGGTTTTTTACGTGACAAAAATACTACCTAAAATCTGACTGTGCAGTTATTCTATAGGTAGTTTCTACATGTTTTTTATGATAATGTAGACTCCTGAATCGTCTTAGGTTTTTTTTGAGAAGCGAAAAATAGCCAAAAAAAGCCAAAATTTTGCTTTTTCGCTTATAAAACGTAAAGTATTGATCTGATCGAGAAGCTGTAATGGCACTTTTTGTAGAGAATTCAAAAACAAAAAAAATGAGAGGTGACACGTCTCAATCGGATAATTAGTTTCCGAGAAAAGTCCAAAATACTGGAAAAAACATCAATTTTTCGAAAATTCATGACTTGGTCAATTTTTGAGATGAAGCGTAGTTCCTCTGAATTTAAATAGTTATCAACATATACTTTATTGGTGCACAATTACAAAGCTGTCGGATAAATAGTTTTTGCACAATCGCAGTTTTCCGAATTCGACGTACTTTTTTCAAGAAGGTCGTGATACTCGGCTACTTGTCGGATTTGAATTTTACAAAAAGCATTTTAAAGAAGAAATAAAATTCTTCAAATCGTATATTCTCACGATACCGACAGATAATGTTTAGTGAGTGAAAAACGGCGTCAAACAGGAGCAAAAAGGCTCGAACGCGTCAAACTAGTCGAGGAGTGGGGGTCGCCCGCTACGCGAGGGGAAAACTGTATATATATAGTATACCTTGCGCGCGGCGTGCAATTCACAGTCTTTTCACCTTGATTTTTTCAGCAACTAAAGGTCGTATTTCAACACTTTTTTTTTAAATTAGGGTAATTTTATCTCAGCAATCCGATTCTTTTGTCAGATGTGCAATTTAATCAATGGTTTTACTGAAATTTCATGTTTTTCATTAAAAATACAATTTTTCATTCGGAATACAAGGAAAAATCAATTCATAAGAGTTTTAATTAGAATTGGTAGTTTATTTTTCAAATATATAATTATCATACAGGTTACATATTCATGTCAATTATTGGATACATCAATTATACATATCTTATCCTAATATTTACAATAGTCTCCTTCTCTTTGGATGTGATGAAGTATCATCCTCATCTTTAGAGTCATTGTCATTTTCAATATTCATACAGTTATCGGAATCATTATTCTCATCGTCTGATACAGATTCGTCCTCAGACTCTACGGAACAATGAGTAATTTCTAAATTTGAGCAACAATCATCATTGCAATAAGCACAAAGGGTTGTACATTTCAGGCCATGTTTTTTACAACTACAAGAGGCATCTACACACCCCTTTTTACTACAACCACACGAAATTTGCTCAAGCAATTTCCTAGGGATTGGTGGATCTGTACTACCTATGGGTACAAGTCGATCTTGTTTAATTTGCCACCCCCAATCAATTGCTTGCAAATCTGTATTACCCAACCAGTTCTGCAGTTGATAGAAAACTCTATATCCATGTTGCTTAGCTGCACCCTCAGTTGGTGGTAAAGACTCTAACGAAAATTTTGTCTTAATTTTAGCTTTACTAAAATGTAAATATCTTAAATCATTCAAAGACATGGAGCCAGACTATTCTATCAACTGCTTCTCGGCTTTGTTGGTATATAATTCAACGATCAAATTGTAGGTACTGCTAGCTATTTCATCGCAACTGGCATTTTTATTGTAAAAGACTGAAGCTAATTCAATTAATTTCTCATGAGGCACTCTATCTATTAATTTATTCTTTCCCATTCTGTAAAAGCAAGATGTAGTATCGCAACCAGTAAATACGTGTAGGAAAGCAACAATATTTTGTAAATTTTCAGATTTGAAACTACTACTATTATAAAATTCATATGGGTTGCAACCTTTATTCTCTTTTCTAAAATAAATATTCTCGATATCTTTCGTCAGTTGAGAGAAAATAACTAGAAGATCAACATCTTCTCCTACAATTATTACAGTTGTTTTGGAATCCGCACGTACATTTTCGATCGCAGTATCGACTATTAACTTGTCAGCGTCTTCGGGAGCTATTTTAGTTCGAAATCCAGCTTCATTCAGTGAGTGAGAAATCATTTGTATGAGTCTGGATTTATTTTGCTCGTTACTTAAAAATTGCTTTTGATCGACAATGATTGTAGTATTTTTATCAAAGGCTATTTCTCTTCCTATATTTTTGAGTTGTCTTCGAGAACGCTCAAGAGACTTCATTGATAGAATTTCGTTATCAGGATACCCATCAAAAATAATCCAACTATTTTTAGCATAATTCTTAACAGCATATGACACGTAACGATTTACAATATTTTCTATACTCATATTCGCTTGCCATACCACTTTATGCAAAAAAAATCCTCCATCAACAACGTGGGTTACCGTTTCTTCCGTTTCAATTTCATGAGAGCACTCAAAATTCGTATAAAATGAAGATTTCGTCGTTTTTCGCATCCCGTTTTCATCGAATAATGCCAATGGTATCGGAGATAGTTCATAAGAGCTGCTGTATTCCTTCATGTCGTTTTGATTTTCAATATTTAATGAGAGTTTTTGAAATATTAGCAATGGCGATATATAAACTTCTTCATTTGCAATATTCTTCATCGTGGAATTTGCTGATGCCAAATGCACAATTTTACTACTTCTTTTGAATTTTATATCTGTAAATTTCTTGTTTGACATGTCAGCCATGAGAACTTTTCCGATTTCAAAAGCGTTATGACAATTTACAGAAGACGAGTCACCAACTACGCCAGAATAGATTCCTATTATTTTATCTGTCTCGGGAAATGGATTGAAAGTCTCAAAAAATTGCTGCACTTTTGCTAAATCTTGTGCATCTCTAGATATTCGAGAAACGCGATTATCGACGTGTTGTTCTGACGTTGCAAACGTGACATTACAAAATGTTTCCATTGTATTTCCAACTTCCAATACAGCAACTCTCGATAAAATCCATTTCCCTATGACATTTTCTGTTAAACCGCGTCCATGAGTTAGTCCTCCGCTAACTTTCATTGCCCTCATTAATACCTGTTCGATCGTCATATCGGGCCAAATTCCAGACCAAAAACGATTTGAGCGTCTCATTGTGCAAAACCCTTTATTACAGAACTTATCATACTCTACTATATCCATTTTTTCTTTCAAGTCAAACATACTTTGTACATACAAGAGGGCAGCTTTTGCATATAAATAGTGGCCTGAGGCGAAAAAAAAGGAATCATCAATTTAACAGTCTGCAAGTGTAAATCAAAATTTCCAGATCTCTCAGCATCGATATATCTTTGAAATAAACTTATCAATTTGAAGTACCGAATCCATAATTTACTAGTTGGACCAAAGCTTTCTATATTTGCAATAGCTGTTAAGAATTTTTCACGCATACTTTTAATAAATGGATTATTCAATGTATCGGTAAAATTTTCCTCTTCTACTTTTTGAAGTATTTCATTTAGTAAATTTTTTTCATCATCTGTAAGTTCAATTTTTGCAAAAATTAAAGTAGCAAGTGAAGCCTGTATTAAAAAATGACCTCTTACAGCTCTAGAAAATGCATGCCCTGTTAGAGCTTTTTCCGCAGATAGATCTGCATATATTGTGCAGAAAGCCTCTTTAAGTCCACTTCCAACCATAATGTTTCCAATTGAACCAAAGAAAGACATGGCTAAATGAAAACCTCCCAAGCGGGGGATAACTGAACTTAAATTATGAGAATCATTTACGGAATCTATAGAAGCTATAATTTCACATGCTTTCATATACAAAGGCAAATCGAAAGTAACAAACCAATGCTTTTGATTATTTTTATTTGCTCTCTGTCTAGCATCAATCAAAGCCGTCAAAATTGTTGTATGTTCACTTGCTGGTGCTTTTATGAATGGCAAAGCAATGATTTTAGTTGTGCAAAAATTTGTGTTCAAAGTGTGAATTTTGTTCATAAAACCATGCCAATTTGCTGTCTTTGTTGGTGCAGTATGCTTTCCGTAAAAATATAAAATATCTATTGATTCAATTTGCAGTTTGAAATCTATATCAAGTACTTCTTTCCAATCGCGCATAATTATACTATCTAATTTGAAGGGTTTGTTATTTTTAAAATCAGTGAGCGGGAGAAAACCGAACGTACCACTGTCATTAGCCGATAATACTCCCTTTAAACGAGGAATACTTTTAGTAAATGACACAGCGCTTGATGGTGTTACACACATTATTCCACCCATGCAGTGAAAGGTATTTTTACCATCAATCGGGCCTGTGTTGTGATCTGCATTGTCGTACACAAATTGTAAGTAGGTGTCAGAAACAAATTTGAAATTTTCTGTGTCATTTACAATAGAATTTTCGAATCTCATAGTTTCAGGATATGACGCACAAAGACCTAAATTATATAGACAATCAATAAGTCCTCTTGCAGCGAATTTCGAATGCATCATGCACGATAATCCTAATAAAATTGACGATGAAAATGATCGCGGTCTAACTGATGAGATCAAAGTATGAGCTGCAGTCGTAATACGGTTATCCCATTTAGCCCAGGATTTATTCTTCGGAACGTGTTTGTGCGTTTTAATTAAGATGTCGAGAAATAACTTTAATGTTTCCGGAATATCCGCATTAGCATTATTTAAAAAATCCATTGGTGAATTGTACTCATTGGTATTGTACGCCATTGAACGAACATCTTGCAGTATAATGTGAGCTGGCAAGTCAACTATTCGCAATCTTTCTTCTTTTTCATTACTCTTCCGTGATTCGTACCATTTGTCATTGATACATTTTCCTAAAGTTCGCTTAAAAAAAAGTAATCGGTCATTTCTAACTGTTTCAAAAATAATTTCATCGCCAAAATGCTCTTGTAAAAGTTTCTCGATTCGATCCAACCGCGGTATTGCATTATTTCCATGAATTTTCTAAAATACTTTTCAATGAAAACTGGCACTCATCGCTATTTTCTAGTATATCATTTATGATAAATGATAATACATCGGACATGTCTTCACTAATAGGCCTTCCGCGTATATTACATAGAGAGTACTGATAAAATTTACTCAAACACGCTGAATGATACGATATGTTATTAACACTATAATAATTATCATCTTGTCTTTTCAATTGAGCGAGACGCGATGAAATAATCATATTCTCTTCTGTCTTTGGATAAGCCGCTAATTGCGCGATGAGATTATCTATTGTTGATTGTTTCGTTATTCTGTGAAAATTTCGTAACATGGCATGCATGGGATTCGAACATAAAAAACAAGTTGCTGAAAAATCAAATTCGCGTCCACTCTTTGCTCGTGAACGAACGTTATGCCAATTTTGTTTGGATTTTGCGACTGCAATTTTTATGTTAGATTCCCTTGTGTACATGGTTTAACAAGTTTTATGCACCGTGATCTCTGTTAAATCTCGCAATTTCAGATGTTTTTTGTCCTTACGTTTGATGCTTGCTTCTATGAGATTCTTGATGCCTCATTCTTTTATAATTCTGGACTGTGATGGTTCCATGATCTCCTCGCAGAGCAAACAGGTGTCTCCAACGTCTTGCCACATTTCGTTATCTCTGTCTGATGCATCTACTTCATGCCTAAAAATCAAATCATATTTGGAAATAAGTACAGCTAACTTCTCATAATCTGAATGTTAAGATAGGACATTTTATCTCGACAAATAATATTTATTTAAGTCAAAAGTTTTTCAAAAGTTATAATACTCATCACTTGCAATATATTACATTAATAAGGCAAATGAACGATATTGTTTCGAAATAAAATCAACTGAGCTCAAAGAATATTAATTCAATGCAAACATTTGAAAATTCATTTTGGAGCATTATACACTCTTGAAACTATGAATTTAAATGGAATAATCTATCCATATAATTTATAATTTGTATTAGTATGACAAAATTAGATTTCGACTAAATCTCTCATTCATCCAGAAGAATGTAACGAATAAGAAAATTAAACTTCTAACTAATTATTTTAACTGATGTTATTATTATTCAGATACATTGATTTTTTTTCAGTTTATGCTTCTTTACATACCTTTTAGATGTAGATGCTTCCTTCTCGTCTGAAGATGCCATTGTTTTATGCGTAGTATCACAATCACAATAATGATATACTGTAGAATATTCAATGGTATGATTGAGAATTTGTAAGTGAAGTATCGAAAACGTTAGTACAGTACAACACGTGTAGCACCTTCGAAGTCTTCCTAGCAACTGAATAAACTGGCCAAAAAGGA
This sequence comes from Macrophya annulata, assembly GCA_963924015.1. Lineage (NCBI taxonomy): Eukaryota > Metazoa > Arthropoda > Insecta > Hymenoptera > Tenthredinidae > Macrophya > Macrophya annulata. The sequence continues at coordinate 19,026,117 of OZ001258.1, forward strand.
CCGTTGCGGTCGTTCAACCCTCAAGGTCACATTTAGAAAGAACACGTGTACCGATTTAAAGGGGACGGGGACAGGCACGGGGACAGGGACGGAGACGCCGAGGGATGGGCAGCTGCACTGGATTAGAAAGTGCTCCTCCCAATTTATGAGTCATTGGCGCCAAATTTTATACTCCAATATTTTATTTTATTGGAAGACTTTATGATTCTTAGAATTCATTTCAAGTTTATATTGCTTGCTGAATTTTATACCTGTATGTACGAGCAACATTCTGCTTTTCTAATATATACATGATCACATAGTATAATCAATCATCTCATGTATTTGATCATGTATACATTACTTGCATCATAATTATATATCTTAGAGATGTACTACGAATTATCATAAACCCTATTAAGTATTGATTTTTCCTTGTATTCCTAATGGAAAATGGTATTTTTAATGAAAAACATGAAATTTCAGTAAAACCATTGATTATATTGCACATCTGACAAAAGAATCGGATTGCTGAGATAAAATTACCCTAATTTAAAAAAAAAAGTGTTGAAATACGACCTATAGTTGCTGAAAAAATCGAGGTGAAAAGACTGTGAATTGCGCGCCGCGCGCAAGGTATACTATATATACAGTTTTCCCCTCGCGTAGCGGGCGACCCCCACTCCTCGACTAGTTTGACGCGTTCGAGCCTTTTTGCTCCTGTTTGACGCCGTTTTTTACCCACTAAACATTATCTGTCGGTATCGTGAGAATATACGATTTGAAGAATTTTATTTCTTCTTTAAAATGCTTTTTGTAAAATTCAAATCCGACAAGTAGCCGAGTATCACGACCTTCTTGAAAAAAGTACGTCGAATTCGGAAAACTGCGATTGTGCAAAAACTATTTATCCGACAGCTTTGTAATTGTGCACCAATAAAGTATATGTTAATAACTACTTAAATTCAGAGGAACTACGCTTCATCTCAAAAATTGACCAAGTCATGAATTTTCGAAAAATTGATGTTTTTTCCAGTATTTTGGACTTTTCTCGGACACTAATTATCCGATTGAGACGTGTCACCTCTCATTTTTTTTGTTTTTGAATTCTCTACAAAAAGTGCCGTTACAGCTTCTCGATCAGATCAATACTTTACGTTTTATAAGCGAAAAAGCAAAATTTTGGCTTTTTTTGGCTATTTTTCGCTTCTCAAAAAAAACCTAAGACGATTCAGGAGTCTACATTATCATAAAAAACATGTAAAAACTACCTATAGAATGACTGCACAGTCAGATTTTAGGTAGTATTTTTGTCACGAAATCGACCTTTCGATAGCTCTATTGCTTGGCCTATATGCTTCTACGACACTTCATATGACGTGAAAAATATAGATATCTCTGTGTCGAAAAAGTTATTCGTTTCTGTAATGCCGGACAACAAATAGTCGACTGAGATTCGTATAAATATAACGTGTATAACCTTGACGAGAGACAACGCAACATCTAGTAATAAATATCTCATAATGTAATTTTTTACATGTTTTGATTTTTTCTATTTATTTTTATGATTCATTTTTATATGATTATGAAGTATAATTTATTTCTCAATTTCGTATTTAAATAATACATTAATATGATATTTCAATAAATTTCTTATCAAACCAGAATACTTATCTTATGTTTATTTAATTTAAAAAAAAATAAGTTGACGAAACTGGATAGAAGAAATCAAAACGTTATTGTCGTTGAAGTAAATCGATCAACTTCGTCAATAATAGCTCACTGAAGTTTTTAATATTTTGTTATGGTAAAATAGTTATTAAAGCTTAACCACCTATTTGTCAACGACGAATTGTAAGCTGACGAACTCGGATGCAGTATGATAATACGTATAAATAGTTAAGCAAGATTTAAATGCCATTTACCTAATTGTATCTACAACCAGTACATGTGTAAATGAAAATGTTTGTCTGTTTCCTATGATCTCTGTTATTACTGCTAGAGTGAAATAATGGCAGCAGTTTTCTTTTTCTGATTTAAAATTTATTACCTATCTGAAATCAATACATCACAGATAAAATGGAATAACTGGATTTATTTATTTTCTCAATATATTCATCTTGATTTTTCCTGGAAAGATAATGATTTTCATTGTGACTACTTCTTTAAAACTGCCCCACCAAGTACCACGTACATAGAATTTTTTTACGGCCATACCTAGTCTATTAATCATTACCCTCATAGCAGGTATGTAGCGAAAATATATTACCAAACAGGTATTTGGTGTTTTGACTTTGAATTTTATCAGCTCACCTAGCCACGAAGGGTATTGATCTATAACGGATTATTGTTAGAGATTGATTCGTCGTCAAGCCGGTAATTCTCTTGGTGAATCGTCTCGTGTTTATAATACATGAGACCTTGGCATCGTCACGCAGGTATGTCTTATATACAAACATCTATCTGAGTGAAAAAAAAATTGAGAAGAAATCTAGCATAATCATTGTCAAGATGGAGTCAAAGCCAACCGGACGAGTTTCCATGGATTCTTTAGATAATGTAGGTTTTTGATGTAATAAATTTTTTTATACAATTGTGCCTGATCTGATATACATTATTTATTTCTCAGATGTCAGATATGGAATTAGACCTTCCACGGGTGGTATTTCCACCTCTAACCCGAGTGCAGGCTGGGTTGGAATCTCTAAGAGTTGACCAACCCAGCAACAGCGTGGCTTCGTCTCGTGAGTACTAAAAATAGCATCATAGCAATGCTAGCTGTTCAAAAGATACTTACATAATTATCTTTGTATTGTGATTGTAATTTACAGAAGCGACACAGCGCTCAGTTTCCGAGGACAGGTCGCGGCGGACGCTGCTTATTCCAAACGAAGTTCCAGATCGTCATGGTATGGATGAAAATATTATTCACTTCTATCCTCATTCTATTTCGATCTAATATTTTCTTGCTGATTCACCTTATCCTTCATGGAGGTTGGTGCATACCATGAGTACGCAAAGCTAAATTTTATAACATATGTTGTCCTATAAGAATATAAAACCTTGCTCGTATCTGTTTTCAAATAGTATGCACTAGCTTAAGGTTAGTTATATTTTCCCATATGTCCGATCGCATCAATGCATGTTGTCAACTAAAATTGAAACGCAAATAGCTGGCTCTAAATAAAGTACTGATTGCATTGCATGGTTCAAATTCTAGAAGAACTGCCACTGGGAGCAGGAAATGATTATCAGAATGTGGCTTCACCAGATCAGGCGGGGCCACATATGAGAGGCAACCCTCCTGATTATGGTATGTTTGAAAATTATACCGCAATTCTAATTCCATTTATTACCAATACTGTTTGTTCTCTTGGGCTATGTTTCTCTTATGTACTTTGTTCTGGATTTCAGCGTATCAATCTAAATCATCTAATTTATCTAGCTAGACAATCCCTTCAAATAAGTCTCGACACCAGTCATGATTCAATAAATCTAAGAGCTTTCATTCTCTGTATCTTCAGTCTTTAACTACATCTAAATACCTTTTCGATAATATTAATTGCTTTAGTTATCTCAACGACGTTTCTTGGCTTCAAGCTGTGTCACCAACATTTTCTGTAATATTTCTCGAAATGACGATATGATCCGATTATTTTTAGAACACCATGGACACCTGGCGCCACGACAGCCACCACCACCAAACCAGGAGCGACACCAGGCGCCATGACACGCCGCACGAAGACATCAGCGTGCCGGTCGTGGCGTTCGTGAAAGACGTAGGAGCCAACAGAATAACCTAATAACATTCTGACCCATAAAGTGGGTCCTAATATCCTACCGATTGATTATTATTGTTGTGACTCAACTTTTCTAGTCCATTTACGAATAAGACATACATGCATATCCAAAAGAAAGCTAATAAGCTAATAGATAGTGATAGATCACAAGTAGTAAATTACACATTTACAGTGAGGAAATAATTTATGCAACTCATGTGCAAAATTTAGTACGAATGGAAATGGTACAAAAAATAATGAAATCCCCCCCCAAAGAGCACCTCTGGTGCAAAAACCTTTCGCCAAGTACATTAATGTAGTATTTCCCACAAAAATAGTTTTGCAGCCATTCAATCTACAAAAATATTGAAATCAATGGACGTTATCAAGTACAAATAAATTTGCTCCCAATTAGGTTCTGAATGTCATCTAGTCTTAGTTTTCGATAGGAATTTACATTTCGATATATATGTATGGTGTGCGTAACACGTAATAATATGAGATATACGAACTCATAAGAAAGATCAATTAAAATTAAAATTAGGAAAACACAAAGAAAAGAATAAAAAAATTGGAGATAGTGGTACTTGGCGGGCATTTTGGCTGATGTCTAAATTATTACAAAAATGCCCGTATGTAATTTATCATATGGTTCATCTTGTAAATTTGGTAAAATATTTAAGGAATCACACAATAAATCATATAAGCACGAATCATCAGACATACTATATCAAAAATCATCATATGATCAGCCATATAGTTTATCATGTAATTCGTTTTATATTATGCCCGATGATTCACGCTTATATGATTTATTATGTGATTTCTTAAATGTTATGTCAAATTTACAAGACAAATCATCATGAGATAAATTACACTCAGAATTCGTTTATAACATCATGTGATTTATCACATGAACATTTTCAGTCGGGTATAGTTGTGGTTTGTAAATGTTTGCTGGAAAGGATGGATAAAAAGAACGAACATTCTGTTGAAAAGTTGGGTACACTTGGCGAGGTTGATTCTGAGCCGGAAATGAAAATCAGAAAATTTACTAGGCTGATTATTACTAGGCAAGTAGCTAGACAGTCTACTGCGAAACCAGCAGGAGCTGTCTGCTAGACCGAGTCTGATACCGAGTGACGTCATTCCGAGGTGATCTTTTCGAAACTTAGTAGACAGCTCATGTTTTGCAGCAGACTGTCTAGCTACTCGCCTAGTAACAATCAGTCTAGTAAATTTTCTGATTTTCATTTCCGGCCCAGAATCAACCTCGCCAAGTGTACATCTAGGAGTTTCAAAAGTAAAACACTCCGAAGATGGAAAAATGATTCAAGAAAAAACTTATTGACAAATGTGTGTGAATCTGTTATCTTCCCTTGTATACACGACAAGTGGAAAAAAATTTGAGTTACCAAATTAATCAAATAAATTCAGGGATTATAGGAGGGAATGGTACACTAGTCTTACTTCTAATTAATTAAGCTCCAACAGCCTAGGCAACTTCTATCATAATTAACCTACGTTGTAAGAATATTTTTTCTGGAAAACTGATTAAATGAATTTAAAAAAATGCTTTTGAAGTTTGTGTACGTGTACGACTACGACGACGACGACGCACGCCCCCCCCCCCCCCCTCCCCCCCCCTCCAGCTAATACGAGAGCGGATTCATTTAGACGCGAAACTTACAAGAAAAGAGAAACGATTATTGCTATTTTATTAACGAAGTAATCAATGTTCGTGTGTTTGTTTAAACAGAAAATAGTAATGAAGGAGGGGTGAATATCGCTATCTATGTCAAATCAGTGATTGTACAAGAGAAGACCAATCAATATGCCTATTTTATTGCTACCGCGAATTGATAAAAAAATGATCAAAAATATTCCCATTTGTTTCGAACGCAAAATTATTATAATAAAAGAAATTAGCACTACTATTCCATGTCGAATCCAAAATCCAACAAATTGAGTACTAAGCATTAGTCTTTGCATCCTATTTTCAAGTATGAAAAAATTGTTATTTTATCCGAACTTCGAATAGTCAACGAAAGTACTACTTCGTTATACAATAAGTGTTGCAGAAGCATAGGATTCTTGTATAATACTGGTATAGGGAATATTAGTAATGTCATAATACTCGATATACAATTATCAGAAATAAAGTATGAAAATTGTTATCTGGGTAGGTATATGCATGTATGGATATAGATATATAGGTATATGCATATATGGGTATAGATATTGTTACGGAACGGGGGTGGAGGAGGTCCGTAAATTAATTAAGAGGTTTTCTGAGTGAAGAATAAAAGTTGGTAGATAATAAAATGGAGTTTGGGAATATTTTGGTAAAGGTTTGGTTGTATTGAAAATACGTGTCTTCAGTTTAAGGTCTCTAACAAGACTGTTATTTACAATAAACGTTGGGGTTGGTAAGGGTGGACAAGAGAATGATGTTAACATCTTTTATTTAAGATGACTACTAGAGCGGTTGTAATATATGTGTGGGGTGTATCACTTTCGTAACACTACCACCCACCCCCCCCCCCCCCCCCCCTCCCTCCCTCCCCACCTAAGGAAAAGAGTCGACCCGACTCGTGAAAAGTTAAAGTTGCAAATGATAATAAAATTTCAGAAGGAAAATGAAAAGCTCTAGTAATCAAATGTGTGTAAGCGTTTGGTTTGGGAAAGCCTGTGTGGTAAGTAAGTTATAACGTTATAGATTTGATGCTTTCTCTCTAAACTATCCGGCATTTGCCTTAACTTCCAAGGGAAAAAACCACACTAAAAGACCTTGGAAAGATAGGTGAGATTAAATTATTAAAATGTGAGCATATAATATGAAAATGTTCTTTGAAGAATTCTTTCTTGAGAGAAGAATCCGGTAGGATGTAGGATCAGGATGTGAATTGCGAGCGGTGAGCGGTAAAAGAGTAATATCCTGCAACAAGGAGGCGAAGAGAAGGCGTATGGGACAAGAGCTCATTATTGAAGTCGATCCTAGATCCCAAAATCGCTCCGATCAAACCTTTTCAACAAATTAGTCGGTAAAACGACCTAAATGGGAGGACAAATGTTAGTTTTGGGTATAAAAGACATGTAAAATCCTTTTCAATAGATGAAAGAAGAGTTATGTTTTTTTTTTTGTAAATTAACGCTAATTATTTATGTAATTTATTCATGTATTTATAATTGATAAAATCGGAACGATCTTATCTGAGGTCCGGAAAAAAGATGGCAAAAGTCAGGATGGGAATTCCGTCTTTTGTCCCTCAGATTACACGATCTATTTTAAGGAAATCTGAAAATCTCATTAAAAGTTAGTTTCTTAAAACTAACATACCGCGACGTTATAGGGAAGCCGTTCACTAGATGCAGGTAACCCAACAGTCAAATCCCGAAGACGTCCGAAGTCATTGTATTCGTGATGAATAACATAGGACGGGAACCCCCACCAAGTGGTCGTAATGACAAATACAATGTCTTCGAAAGTCTTCGGGATTTGACTCTTGGGTTGCCTGCATCTAGTGAACGGCTTCCCTATAACCTCACGGTATATATTTAAAATTCCATTGGGATCTATTTAAATGAAAAACAATTGAAAGTACTTCTGTACAAGAGAGACCACGCCTACCGAGAAGACGCTTCGAGAACAAATGCAAGCCATATCTCGACTCAGTTACGGTAACTAAGAAGAAGAAGGTTCAGTTGTTTATAACAAATCAACACGTCAGCTACAACGACCTTTTATTTTCTTCGAAGATTTTATTCTTTAATTTAAAAGAAAAAGAAGAGTTGCTAAACGCCGGATATCTAACCAAAAACATTAAATGGAGGAACGTGGCCCGAGAAGGGTACGAGAAGTTATGTGGATCAACGGTATGTGAAGTCGGAAAAGCATACGTCCTCGGATCCGAGAATGGATACATCTGTGGAAAATGCTTCGAAATTTGTTTTTTTTTTTTTTTTTTTTTTAATATTTAGTTCAACATTTAAATGCTTGAGTTCGGTTGAACTAATATCCACTTTCCTTCTTTTCGTTCTTCAAAAGGATCAAGACGAAAAAATATTTCCGACTGATGAGACTCCACCGGATGACATAGAACGAGGACGAGAAGGAAGAAAGCTTGATCTGCCGTGTTTGCGAAGAAAGTTGAATGAAAATTCAGGGCACGGAAGGCTGCCCCCGGTGCGGTAATGTGAAAAAAAAAATCAAAAAGATAGGTGTCCGCATCGTCGAATAATTCGTTCGAATAATGAAACGATCTGAAAAAAAAAAATCTTTTCTCACTTTAGTTATTTCTGAGCAAATGAATCCTAGTAGGTCTTGAATAAAAGAGACGCTTGCATGTAAATAAATGAAAGTTTGAATCGAGCGATATCAGTTTGTTCCGAAAAGAAAGTTCAGATGATAATCAATTAAGAATTTCAACATTACTGACAAGGTATTCTAAAATCCCTATAGATGGCGACATGGTAAAATAAAAATCTGCGATCGATCACGTTATGAGAAAAAGTAATAACCCTTTATTATCGACTAGGTGTCCATAACCTCGCAAATTTTTTTATAGACAGAATCAGCTGATGATTCTGCGTCTATGATTGGGACTGGTGCTGGAAGAAATAGAAAAGTTTTAGTCTTCATGAACTTGGTGAAGAATTCTAAGATAGTGTAGTGAAATAGGATCTTCTTCGCTCCTGGAACGAGATAATAACCTAGAGTACGAAGTTTCTGGGCTTAACCTCAAATACACAATTAGGTCTATTTTAGAATGAGAAGAACTATCGGCCAAGATTTGAACATTTTCAGTTAGGAGATGAGCTTCAAATCCTTCGAAGTCTTTCTGTCCACGTCTAGCCTCTATGAAGCAATGAGTACTGAAACACTGGTCTGCAACAAAATCCTCCTTCAAAAAATTATGTCACAAATATGAAGATTTTAATGCTCTGAATCTGTTCCCGCTGGCCGATTTTTTCTATCACGTCTAGATTTTGTGATATGAATTTTTTTCCAAAATATCAAAAATTTAGGTTTTTTCGAATTCGTTTTATGCGTCAACATCATAAGCAGTGTCTGTACATACAAAATAGGGTTTAGCGAGTCGTAAGAGAAAGAAGGAAAGTGCCGAAAGTGATTTTTATGGTAGTACATATGCGCTTGCGAAGTATTCGCTGTGACTTTACAACAGTTAGCTGAAAACTTGTCTTTTGATTGTTTACGTTCTATATCAAATATTTTGGTAAGTTTTGCACAAAGTTCATATTCTAAATATTTTTGTTGAGTATTTTATGTGTACTTTATGTATTTTTTTATAAACAGAGCCAACAAAATTGTTGTTACTTTAATAATATCGTTTTTTTTAATTAAATGGACATTATATTTAAAATCTATGTGCTGTATTTATTTGCATGATAAATTCCGTGTTTAGAATACCAAATATAATGTTATCATGCACGAAAACAATGAGGAGAAAAATTAATTTTTTTGTTGCAGACCAGTGAAATAGACCATTCCATGACTTTATTTCTAAGATCAGTTTGTAATAAATGTCTGTTGAACATAACCATGGAAGCATGGTGTTGGAAGTGATAGGCATGACGTAGAGGATTTTGATACATCCTTTCTAATAAATTCACTCCTACAACATTCCTGTATTCCTTTAATGGTTCTAATACTGTTCAAATCACCTTATTTCCTAGGAACCTTTTTGTGAAAGTGGATTTCCCGCATCCAATATTTTCCTCGACGATGATGGTTGGGGCTCTATCTGTAGGGCGTACAATTCCAAAAGGTAGAGTGCCAGATCACCTAGAAACGAATGAAAACAAACACCTAAGGAAATATTAGGAGAGGAAAGGATTCAAATTTTTCCAGATTAATCGTTTAGGGGAGGAAGCCTCTGCTCGTGAGGGGCTAGACGATCCAAATGAACGACTTTAGGATTTGTTGTATTCTATACACTACATCATTGATTTTATCTTCAATTACATAAGGTCCTTACCAATTTGATTGAAGCTTTGGACAACGTCCTTTCTCTCTCCTTGGCTGAAAAAGCCAAACTAAGTCTCCAGGTCCGAATTGAAGATTTCGAGACCTGACGTCGTAACGTGCTTTTAATCGATCAGAAACTACTTGAATCTTATTTCGAGCAAAATTATGAATGTTTTACAACCTTTCCTGTAGGGTGATAAAATCAGAACGCAGAGGTTCCTGTCGAGGTAAAGGGCGTTTGTCTAAATCCGAAGGTAATCTAAGATCTTTCCCCATCAGCATTGAAGCAGGAGTATGACCTGTCGACTCCGATTTGTAAGACAAGACAAAGAGTGGAATCCATTCATCCCAATCTCTTTGATCTCTGTCTACATAAGAGGAAAGATATCGAAGAAGAGTTCTATTTAGGCGTTCTACCGTTCCATCTGACTGAGGATACAGAGGAGTAGTACGAGTTTTTCTTACACCTAGAACTTCAAAGATTTCAGCTACAAGAATTGATTCGAAATTTCTACCCTGGCCAGTATGAATTTCTAGTGGGGTTCCATATCGGCAGATAAATTCTTTTATAAATACTCTGGCTACTGTTTCAGCTTCTTGATTGGGAATGGGAATCACTTCTGGCCATTTAGTAAAATAATCTGCTATCACCAGCGCATAACGATTACCGTTGCGAGAGAGAGGGAGAGGTCCTAGAATATCCATGGCTATTCTCTCAAAAGGAGCTCCTACGTTGTATATTTGAAGATTGCTTGTTCTTCTCTCGAGGTCCTTTCTTCGCTTGGCAGATATCACAAGTTCGACACCAGTTCTCAACATCTTGACGACAGCAGGCCCAAAAATATTTTTCTCCAATCCTTTCAAGAGTCTTGTTGTTTTTCTAGACGAATACACTGCCTGCATTCTGAAGAATCGTCACACGGTCTTTTAGATAAGGCATCGGCGTTTCCATGTAGAGTTTCGGCGCGGTGTCGAATGTCGAATTCATACTGACCTAAGGTCTCTATCCACCTAGCGACTTGGCCTTCTGGTGCTTAAGAGAGCAACCATCTTAATGAAGCGTGGTCAGTTCGAATTAGGAATTTCTTTCCATAGAGAAAGTGATGGAAATGAGAAATGGATTTGACTACAGCTAAGAGTTCACGACGGGTGACACAATAGTTTTTCTCAGTCTTACTAAGAACTCTACTGAAATAACTAACTACTTTCTCTCGACCTTCCTGTATTTGAGATAAAACACCACCTATACCAGTTAAAGACGCGTCGGTGTCTAAGATAAAAGAAAGATTAACGTCAGGATAGGCTAAGATTGGAGACGAAGTCAAACAGGATTTTGAATGGAAAATAAGCTTCTTTGCAGTCTTTGTTCCAGTCAAATGGCGTCTGCAGTCCGGTAAGGTGATGTAGAGGTCTTGCTACCGTTGCGAACCCTTTTACAAATCTTCTGCAATATGTGCGTAGTCCAATGAAGCTTTGAATCTGTTCTTTATTCGTAGGTCGAGGCCAATTCAATACTTTTTCTGTCTTTGAAGGATCTGTTTTTACTCCGGAGGCTGAGACTACGTGTCCTAGGAAGCTGACTTCTTTTTTAAATAGGTGACATTTCTTTGGACTCATTTTCAGTCTTACCTGTTGTTGACGTTGGAAATCTTGTCGGAGGTTTTCAACTTGTTCTTTAAAAGTTTTCCCAAAAATGATAACGTCATCCAGGTATACTAAGCATATCTTGCCAGACAGTCCTTGAAAAATAGTCTCCATAGCTCTCTCAAAAGTAGCTGGTGCATTGCAAAGTCCAAAGGGCATAACTTTGAATTGCCATAATCCCTCAAGACCAGGAACGAAAGCGGTCTTTTCTTCATCGGCAAGATCCATACCAATCAGCCAGTAATCACTCTGTAGATCTATACTGCTGAACCACCTCTGGATCTCCGGCTAGAAGATCCAGAGTTTCTTCGATTTTTGGTAGGGGGTAAGAGTCCTTTTTAGTTAAATCGTTGAGTTTTCGGTGGTCTATACAAAATCGTTTTGATCTGTCTTTCTCGTTTACTAAAACAATAGGGGATGCCCACGGGCCGGAGGAGGGTTCTATCACATCGTTGGCGAGCATGTCTTCAACCAGCTTGTTTACTTCTTGCCTTCCGTTGAGAGGAAGCCTCCTGGCTGCCTGTTTAAAAGAAACGTTGTTTCCCGTGCCAATCTTGTGCTTGACCAGGGTACAACGTCCAATATCGCCTGAATTCTTGGCGAAGCAACTTTCAAAATTCTTCATGAGAGATAGGAAACCTTGCTTGTCAGATTCTTGCAGATGTTCTAAAGATCTTCGTAAAAGGTCTTTGAAAGAAGATGGGGTTAAATTCGTAGAGGTATTTTCTATAAATGAAGTTGAGTTCGTAGAATTGGTTGTACAGTAGACTCCCGTTAAGTACTCGCTTTCGTGGAATTTCGACGTTTTCGGCATATTTCGCAGAATCAACAGATCCCCCACTCTTACGCCGTCTTTCTATGGGTGATGTGGTTGCAGCTGCCTATTCTTTTGTTAGTTCGATTATACTGTGTAGTATTTCCGAGAACTAGTAAGCGTAGTGGAGGCTCCATTCAAGTGCGCATTTCTCCGAATTTAGGTTGTCTACAGCCCCGAGCATGAGCACTTAACGGGAGTCTACTGTAGTTAACGGAGTTAAATTCGTAAAAATTCCCGTAGAAGCGACTAAATTCGTAGAAATTCTCGTAGAGGGGATTAAATTCGTAGAAATTCTCGTAGAAGGGATTAAATTTGTAAAAATTCTCGTTGACGGGGTTACATTCGTAGAAATTTTTGTAGATGTGGTTAAATTCGTAGTCATCTGTTAGAAGTGAGGTTGAATTCGTTGAAGTATTTCTCGTAGGTTGAACTTGATTTCTGACGTCTAACCGAGTTTCAAGTAAAGCTTTGGGTTCTCTAAGAGATTCAGATAAATTACGAAGTCTAGGAGCATCATCAAATGGAATTGAAAAGGAACGACGAATCGTTGACAGAGGAATCTGATGACGAACAGATGTTAATGTATTGGTGACCGTATAAATAATACACTCGTCCGTTGACAGAAAATCTAACCATAAAATATCGTCATCCTCAATATCGGCGACATAAACCTTATGGGGAGAAGTAATGAAACCAGCTACATTGATTTGAACAGATCGCCCTCCGAGAATTGGAGTAGTCTCTCCTGTAGAACTGTACGCAAAGAGGTAGTATGGAAAATCATCCTTAGTGGATTCTAAAAGATCGGAACGGACTACTGTTACCTCTGCCCCGGTGTCTATAACCCAGAGACAGGTACCACCATTTACGGTGCCCTAGGTGTATAGTCCGGTTTGACGGAGACCTCTTAATAAAAATTGACTAGCGTTAGAGTTATGTGCATTTAAATTATTAGGGCCACTAATATAAAGATCCTCTGATGATTGAAGCCCCACTGAATCACCGAAATTTAGTTTTTTGATGTAGAAGGTTGGACGTTAGAAGTGAAGTCTTCATTTCTCCAGGAAGCTTGATTAGAAATTACATTGGAATTGGAATTGGAACTGGAGTTTGAGGAATTTGCGTTATCACGTTCGTTTTTTTTCTGCCAGAAATATACAAGTATTTATGGAATGATTCTCTCTTTTACAATATTCGCAAAACTTTGCTATCTCGGTGGAACTTTCTTTCTTAGAATCCTTTCTTTGGTCGCGACGCTGCCAGGGAGTGGTTTTCGCTCGGTTCATGATTTTGTCGGATGACTTCGAAGTCTGAATCGGTTTGATTTTTCCTACCCCTAAATATTGTTCATTGGCAGCCTCTATCTCTCAAGCTCTAATAATAGCTTGCTCCAGAGAAGAAGGTCCTGCTAAACTTGGAGCATGTTTCAACTCGCTATTATAAATTGCATCTATAAAATGCA
>OZ001258.1:19044786-19068314 GCA_963924015.1 Macrophya annulata
CTTATTCCGAGCAAAGTTATGAATATTTTCTAACCTTTTTTGAAGGGAAATAACAAAATCGGAATGCAGAGGTTCCTGCGAAGGTAAAGGGCCTTTGTCTAAATCTGAAGGTAACCTAAGATCTTTTCCCATCAGCATTGAAGCAGGAGTATGACCTGTCGCTTCATGAACAGCTGATCTGTAAGACAACACAAAGAGTGGAATCCATTCATCCCAATCTCTTTGATCTCTATCTACATAAGAGGAAAGATATCGAAGAAGAGTTCTATTTAGGCGTTCTACCGTTCCATCTGACTGAGGATACAGAGGAGTAGTACGAGTTTTTCTAACACCTAGAACTTTAAAGATCTCTGACACAAGTATTGATTCAAAATTTCTACCCTGGTCAGTATGAATTTCTAGTGAGGTTCCATATCGGCAGATAAATTCCTTTATAAATACTCTGGCTACTGTCTCAGCTTCTTGATTGGGAATGGGAATCACTTCTGGCCATTTAGTAAAATAATCTGCTATTACTAAAGCATAACGATTACCGTTGCGAGAGAGAGGTAGAGGTCCTAAAATGTCCATTGCTATTCTTTGGAAAGGAGCCCCTACGTTATATATTTGAAGTTTACTTGTTCCTCTCTCTCGAGGCCCTTTTTTAGCTTGGCAGACGTCGCAAGTACAACACCAGTTCTCAACGTCTTGACGGCAGCAGGCCCAAAAATATCTTTCTCTAATCCTTTTAAGAGTCTTGTTGGTGGCGAAGTGTCCTCCTGAAGGCGAATTGTGGTGTTCCGAAAGGATTGAGATTATCTTCTTCTTTGGAACTAGAACCTGCCATCTGTAGAACTTGGAGTCTGGTGATTCCCATTTTCTACATAATAGTTCTTCATTGAGGTAAATAGAATCCCATTGAGCCCATTAGATTTGTAAATGTTGATGCAAAGACGAAATTTCTTGCCATTCTGGTTTAATCCCAGATTCCTTCCAGAATTTTATCTGAGATAATATTTCGTCTTCAGATTGCAGAGTCTTCCAATCTTCTTTGTCTCCGTCTAAGGAAATCATTCTGATTTTGATTGACGGGATTTGTTGTTTTCCTAGACGAATACACTGTCTACATTCTGAAGAGTCTTCACAAGGTCTTCTAGATAAGGCGTCGGCGTTCCCATGTAGACTCCCGGCGCGATGCTGAATGTCGAATTCATACTGACCTAAGGTCTCTATCCATCTAGCGACTTGGCCTTCTGGTGCTTTAAAAGAGAGTAACCATCTTAATGAAGCGTGGTCAGTACGAATTAAGAATTTCTTCCCATAAAGAAAATGATGAAAATGAGTAATGGATTTAACTACTGCTAGGAGTTCTCGACGGGTAACACAATAGTTTTTCTCAGTTTTACTAAGAACTCTGCTAAAATAACTAATTACTTTTTCCTGACCTCCCTGTACTTGAGATAGAACTCCGCCTATACCTGTTAAAGAAGCGTCAGAGTCTAAAATAAAAGGAAGATTTACTTCTGGATAAGCCAAAATCGGAGAGGAAGTTAGACAAGTCTTCAGACGAGAGAAAGCTTCTTCGCAGTCTTGATTCCAATCGAAGGGGGTCTTCAATCCAGTAAGGTGATGGAGACGTCTAGCGACAGTAGCAAATCTTTTAACGAACCTCCTGTAGTATGTACAAAGTCCGATGAAGCTCTGAATTTGTTCCTTATTCGTAGGTCGAGGCCAATTTAATACTCTTTCTATCTTTGAAGAATCAGTTTTTACTCCGGAGGCCGAGACTATGTGTCCCAGGAAGCTTACTTCTTTTTGAAAGAGGTGACATTTCTTCGGACTCATTTTCAGTCCTACTTGTTGAAGACGTTGGAAAACTTGTCGGAGGTTTTCGACTTGTTCTTTAAAAGTCTTCCCAAAAACAATAACGTCATTCAAGTATACCAAGCAAATCTTCCCAGACAATCCTTGAAGAGTAGTCTCCATAGCTCTCTCAAATGTTGCTGGTGCATTACAAAGTCCAAAAGGCATAACTTTGAATTGCCATAATCCCCCAAGACCAGGAAGAAAAGCGGTCTTTTCTTTATCGGCAGGGTCCATTTCAATCTGCCAGTAACCACTCTGCAGATCTATAGTGCTGAACCATTGAGCTCCGGATAGAAGGTCCAGAGTTTCTTCGATCTTCGGCAGGGGGTAAGAGTCCTTCTTGGTTAGATCGTTGAGTTTTCGATAGTCTATGCAGAACCGTTTTGATCCGTCTTTTTTGTTTACTAAAACAATAGGGGATGCCCATGGACCGGAGAAAGGTTCTATTACATCGTTGGCGAGCATGTCTTCAACCAGCTTGTTTACTTCTTCCCTTCCGTTGAGAGGAAGCCTCCTGGCTGCCTGTTTAAAAGGAACGTTGTCACCAGTGTCAATTTTATGTTTGACTAGCGTACAACGTCCGATATCGCCTGAATTCTTGGCGAAGCAAACCTTAAAGTCCTTCATAAGAGACAGGAAATCTTTTTTGTCAGACTCTCGTAGATGTTCTGAAGATCTTCGTAAAAGGTCTTCGAAAGGAGATGGGGTTGAGTCTGTAGAGGTATTTTCTGTAGAATTGTTTGTAGATAATGGAGTTAAATTCGTAGAAACTCTCGTAGAGGAGTTTTTCGTCGAAATTCTCGTAGAAGGGATTAAATTAGTTGAAATTCTCGTAGAAGGGATTAAATTCGTTGAAATTCTCGTAGAAGGGATTAAATTCATAGAAATTCTCGTAGAGGGGTTTGAATTCGTAGAAATTCTCGTAGAAGGGATTAAATTCGTAGAAATTCTCGTAGAGGGGTTTGAATTCGTAGTATCACCTGTTATAGATGAGGTTAAATGTGAAGAATTATTTTCTTCCTGATGTTCGATGTTTAATGGAGTTTCAACTAAAGTTTTAGGTTCTTTAAGAGATTCGGACAAATTGCGAAGTCTAGGAGCATCATCAAAAATAGTTGGAAAAGAACGACGAGTCGTTAAAAGAGGAATCTGATGACGACCAGATGATAATGTATTGGTGGCAGTGGAAATTATACACTCGTGTGTTGACAGAAAATCTAACCCTAAAATACCGTCATCCTCAATATCGGCTACATAAACCTGATGGGGAGAAGTAATAAAACCAGCTACATTGATTTGGACAGTGCGCTGTCCCAGAATTGGAGTAGTCTCTCCTGTAGCTGTACGTAAAGAGGTAGAATGGAAATCATCCTTAGTGGATTTTAAAAGATCCGAACGGACTACTGTAACCTCCGCCCCGGTGTCTATAACCCAGAGACAGTTAACACCATTTACGGTGCCCCAGGTGTATAGTCCGGTTTGACGGAGACCTCTTAATAAAAATTGTTTCGGGTTAGCATTATGCACACTTAAATTATTAGAGCCACCAATATAAAGATTCTTTGATGATCGAAGCTCCACTGAATCACCAAAGTTTAGTTTTTTGACGTAGAAGGTTGTGCGTTGGAAGAGGAGTCTTTGTTCCTCCAAGAGGTTTTATTAAGATTATCATTTGAATTCGGTTTAGAATTGGAATTTGAGGCACTTATGTTATCGCGCTCATTCTTCTTCTTCAAAAATAAACAAGTTTCTATCGTGTGATTTTGTCTTTTGCAGTATTTGCAAAACTTAGGTTCTTCGGTGGAACTCTGTTTTCGTGAATCTTTATTTTGGCTACGTTGCTGCCAGGGAGTGGTTTTTGATCGGTTTAAGATTTTATCGGATGGTTTTGAGGTCTGGATCTGTCTGATTTTTCCGGCCCCTAGATACTGTTTATTGGCAGCTTCTATCTCTAAAGCTCTTATAATGGCTTGTTTTAGAGAAGAAGGTCCTGCCAGACTTAGAGCATGTTTCAACTCACTACTGTAAATTGCGTCTATAAAATGTGCACGCCCAATTTGATCTCTAGTCTCGTCATCACAGGTTGGTAAAGCCAACCTGGTCCTTCGTTCTATTTCATGACCTAAGGTGACAAGACTTTCTTCTTTTAGTTGTTTTCTACTGCGCAATTGGGTTAAATGTAAGTTTCTCAAATGTTCATTACCATACCGAAGTCGGAGTGATTCCGTTAACTTATTGAAATCTTTTATTTCAGTTTTCGATAGGGTAGTCAAAACAGACAGAGCAGGGCCTCTTAAATTTAGAGCTAAGTTGGAAGCTTTGGCAAACGGACCCCAATCGTTTAATTCGGCGCAAAGTTCAAATTGGCACTCGTACTCAGCCCAGGGGGTTGAGCCGTCGTACGATGGAATTTTGAGGTTATTATTTCCGTTATTTCGTAGGTTAGAATTGTTTCTAACTAAAGAATCTCTCTCACGAAGGGAATCCGTTAAATTCTGCGCGTTTTGATCGTTAATTTCGCGTATTTCGCGACCACTCTCGGCGCGAAAAGTGGCATCTGAACATAATTTTCTAATTTCGGACAGAATGTTTTCGCGGAAGTTTTCGCTAGAATTACTTAGATTATTAGTTTGAATGTGAGGCGAACTCGGATTTGCAGATCTCGAGGGGTGATCGCCGCACATTTGTCTCAGACTTCTCTCTGTTATTTCGTCCTGCGCCGTTAATTCGACGCAGTCGGTTTGGCTAATTGATTGAACGATCGGCACCATCGGAACCGTTTCTTTCAATCTTGGTCTGGACGAAGTAGGGGGAGTTCTTCCCTCATGATTAGGCACAGACCTTGTTTCTTGCGATGGTCGCTCCTCAAGACGATCTCGGACCAGGGAGAGTCTTCGCGGAGTCCGGATCGGAGAAGGTCGGGTGTCTGTGATCCGGGTTCCCAAGGTTTCCAGGCTCTTTTGGATGGCGATCTGGGAGGTGAGGAGGGTGGAAAGGAGGGTCTCGGACTGCTGTCGGGCGGAAAGAACGGAGGAAAGGAGGGCCTCAGACTGTTGTCGTTGGTCCTGTTGTGCTGCAACTAAAGAAGAAACTAGGATCTCTCGGTCCTGTCGCTGTTCCTGCATCAAGATGCGGAACATTTCCATCTGCAGAGCCATCGGGTCTTGCGGAGGAGATTGGATGGCGGGTTGGGTAGTCGGGATAGGTGATGCGGTTTCAGCCGCGGTGGAAGTAGATTCTGTAGCCCGAGTCTGACGCGTATTAGGCATCTTGAGTCTAGTTTACTTTTCTTAATCACCCAGAAGTCGCGCTTCTGACACCAAATGTTACGGACGGGGGTCTAGGAGGTCCGTAGATTAATTGAGGGGTTCTCTAGGTGAATAAACAAGAGTGAATAGACAATAAATGGAGTTTGGAGATATTTGGGTTGTATTTTAAATACGTGTGTTCAGTTTAAGGTCTAGAACAAGACTGTTATTTACAATAAACGTCGTGATTAGTAACGGTGAACAAGGGAATGATGTTAACATCTTTTTTCTTTAAGATGACTGCAAGAGCGTGCGAAATATATATGTGAGGGATGTATCACTTTCGTAACAATATATATATATATATATATATATATATATATATATATATATATATATATATATATATATATATATACACATATACCGTGTGTTTGTGCAGAGGCGCTACAGTATGTCCAGTAGCGGATGTACAGTCGCCCACCGCGTGGGTACCCACGTTACGCAAATTTATCGGTATGGTATAGTAGATACAGTCTAAATTCGATCTACGTGATCATTAGCTGAAGCTACTACTTCAGTGCGCCGTTTGATGGCGCGCTTGGCCGTGCTCTTGGCTATAGCATGACAAAGATTGACTATTTTTATTGCAAACAATTATCACACATACAAAACGTTCTTCGTATGCCGAATATTTGGTACACAGAGGATCGCAGCTGACTGCCGTTTCGACGGATGAGTAACCGAAACTATTTTTCATAAATACGAGTGCATCTCTAAGAATATAACCTGAAAACCGCTTCAAGTTTCACACAATTATTCAGATCTGTGTGAAGTAGGTAGATGTACTTTTCACTTTTGCAGATGCACTCGTATTTATGAAGAGAAGTTTCACTTGCTCATCCGTCGGAACGATAGTCAGCTGCGATCCTTCGTGTACCGAATATTCGGCGTACGAGGATCGTTTCGTAAGTATGATAATTGTTTTCAATAACAATATTCAACGTTTGTCATGCTATAGCCAAGAGCACGACCAAGCGCGCCATCAAACGGCGCACTGAAGTATTAGCGTCAGCTAATGATCACGTAGATCGAATTTAGTCTACATCTACTATACCATACCGATAAATTTGCGTAACGTGGGTACCCACGCGGTGGGCGACTGTACATCCGCTACTGGACATACTGTAGCGCCTCTGCACAAACACACGGTATACATATACACATATATACATATACACATATATACACATACATACATATATACACATACGTATACATATATACATATACGTATACATATATACATATACGTATACATATATACATATACGTATACATATATACATATACGTATACATATATACATATACGTATACATATATACATATACGTATACATATATACATATACGTATACATATATACATATACGTATACATATATACATATACGTATACATATATACATATACGTATACATATATACATATACGTATACATATATACATATACGTATACATATATACATATACGTATACATATATACATATACGTATACATATAAACATATACGTATACATATATACATATACGTATACATATATACATATACGTATACATATATACATATACGTATACATATACATATACGTATACATATATATATATATACATATATATATATACATATATATATACCGTGAGTTTTCGTGGAGGTGCGACATCCCTAAATCCGAAGATACCCGAACGTACGCCCTATTATATGCAATTGAGGGTACATGTCATATATATGTCATCATTTCTAACGCTTGAGCCTTGAATGCAAGCTGTCAGCTGCTGTCCTCTAATGTGTGCGTCGGCCGCGATGTTTATAGGTTATTCTCTGATCATAAACCTAGCTGGATGACGCGGATCCGTAATATATCGATTTCGAATAATTACGTGTGATTAATTACAACAGATGATTAAATCAATTTAATCTGCCAGCCTGTAGATGCAATAATATCTAATAGGTTAAAGTGTCTGCAGCGCTGATATGTGTTCCACCTAAGTATGCGAAAATGATGTTTCGCCGTATTAGCGATCTACGTGTCAGCAAATCATTGGAACTCCACAGCAAACGATGATCGGTAAATTTCATTCAATAATTCATTTTAATATTACCTTTCAATAATCGACGTAATTAATTCACAATACTAATTATACTCGGTTCATAAGGATCTTCATGTAGCCAATTCTTCCGTTTCACAGGTACAGCATCTGTATGAACACTCGCAACAACTTCCTACTTCCTATCCAACATCTTTCCCACTCGCTGTACCAAAGATGACAATGAATATCACAGGAATTCCAAGACTCTCATCATTCCCTGTAGAACTCGGTCTCATGGTAATGAGACTAAGTATGTCGCACAGTCTTTGCGGCCCCGACGAGCAGGATTATATAAAAATTTGATTCAAATCATGTGTGAAAATTGTTAATGAATTTTAATAGGTCATTGAATACTGTATTCGTTTATTCGTGTATGAATCCAATCGTACTGTACATCAAAGTGACATCAATGTATTATTTTACAATTCTAATAAATACATAATTTATTTGTTAAATAGTACTCAAATTCATAATCAAAATCATTCTCAGAATTAGATGACTAGATTAATTCGTTAGTTTGCATAGAAATTACTGTCAATCAAAAAATAATTATCATACAATACGCTGTCCCTTCTGTTTCGCAAGTCGCCCTACAAAATTCACAAGTTTCGTTGTACCTAATACCTTCAGTATAGTAAAGCACAGTCGAAGGTTACCCCTACCTCTGTAAATGAACTGTTGATATGCATCAACAATTCTTTTTGTAACCCTCCGTCAAGCAGACATTACAACAACGTACCAAAAGCAGCGAGCCATCCTGCAACATGCTTGATCTCAAACCAGATAACGTACTAAGATACTTATTTAACGTAATTCATAAAGATAATACTTGTTTCACGTCCAACTGCGGAACAAAACAGGGTATTCCCAACAAAACTTCCATGCCAGTGCACAAATTAAATCAGTTTTACAACACAGGACTGTGCATATTTTATAATTATGCAATTTGTTTATTCGGTATTAATTTTTATTTACGATACTTTACATTAATCAAACAGATCGTAAATTAATAATGAGACCTTTTCAGAGAATAATATCAATTCAGCCAACAGTTGTCTAATAAATGTTCCACATACGGCCTCAGGTAATTACAAATATAATTTCACAATTTAAATGCTATAAGACAAAAACAGTAGTATTAGCCCATAGTATACCTGTGATCACTATTGTAAATTAAGTTTACCGTCAATAAATTATCGCACTATAATTACAATCTAATTACGCTAAATAGTTTTGCAAATATATCAAGCATAAAAGCAGACGTAACGATCTCCATGACTTCCACCGCATGAAACTATTAAATTGAGATTAATCAACCGAATTTAATATTTCACAAGATATCCTGTCTATGAGACCAGTTAATGAGATGGTATGTAGTTGCTTGTTTTTACAATTTTTGATTTGTAGTATCATCTATCAATCTGCTGCAGTTTATATTACTGTATGGAAGTTTAACTTTAGTTAAGTTAAACGTTATGCATAACACGTAGCGTTACGACTATCCAAGCTTATAGTGGTCACACCCGTTGTTGATTTGTAATTTTATTGACAATCAGTCATTTCAATTTAACAGGGTTGTTACGATTTCAATCTAATAATATTTTAAATTGGCTTCACTCAAACGTTTTGGAAAACAGAAAATCGAATGTAAAGTAAGTTTTTAGTTAAGTTAATTCGATTTCAGAAATAAAACTCATTAAACGAGTGTGCTTCATGCTGAAATAACGGACATATTTTACTTTTATGTGTGTTTAAAAATTAATTGTAATCTTGTTTAAAATTATATCCTAATCAAAATTTATAACAATTCGTGTTACATTACAAATTTTTGAAAGATTTATGAATTTAAATTCTTATAAGAGCAATCAAGTATCTTAATTGCCTTCACGAATTTACTACAATTACATAAATGATCAAATAATTATCGATTAATTAATAATTTTTGTACACATCTTTAAACATTGTAAATAAATCATTTATGAAAATCCATGAAATACTTGTATCTACTTCCACGACCTTTGCATCGACAATACACTGATAGATAGTGTTTTGTATATAAATAATTCGAATATGTATCGTTTGATGCATGCAAATATTTGTAGTATATCAATTGTTTTAAATAGTTACCACTTTTGCGATCAAATTCGATATAAAGTTGTGTACCTTTCTTTATTGCTATTGATACGATTAATACAATGCCGAATTACATTTATACGGATGAAGAACGCATACGGTGGGTTACCGATTATTTATCTGGCCTAAGTGCCCGTGAAGTTGTGGCTAAGTTTCGCAATGATAATCCTGGCCGGCAGGCACCACATCATTCGTCAATCATACGCACGTACGACCGATTCCATGACACCGGTAGTGTGGCTAAGGCCGACCGGAAAGTACGGTACCCTTCCCGATCTATAAGTTGGGAGTACAAAATTTTTATTTGTGCGAGTGTTGAATTTAACAGTAGAGCAACCACGTCCCAGGTAGCGCAGCAGACACATCTTGCTAAGTCATCGGTGTGGAAGATTCTAAAAGCCGAGAAATATAACTCGTTTAAAATTGGGGTTCATCAAAAATTGTTCCCAGAGGATCTAATAGCACGTAGCATATACTGTACCAGCATGCTGCAGCGTATTAACGCAGACCCCGGCATGTTGGGCAGAATTTGCTTCGCGGACGAGTGTACCATACAAATATGCGGTACACCAAACCGACAAAATGTACGCCGTTGGTCTCGCGACAATCCGCATGCCTTCACCGAGTCCCGCACGCAGTATCCCATGAAGCTCAACCTTTATGGGGCTGTGTGCGGAGATACTCTGATTGGGCCATTCGTGATCGAAGGAAACCTTAACGGCGGACGGTATCTGGAAATGTTGGAGAATAATGTAGGGAACGCACTCCAAATCGTTGAACAGAACGTAAGTATGCGAACTCTGAAAGTTATTGGAAACCTGAAAATAAATAATACTTCATGAATCAGGCAAATAATAGTATAAATAACGAATTAAATAAATTAAAGATTTATAAACAAATGTCAAACCTTGAGTCAAAATAAAAAATGGTATACCAGCAAAGCCTTTAAACCGGTGCGAATCTGTTAGTCATTTACCGATTACTCCAATAGCTTGATGGACCAATGTGGTATCTCCACGACGGTGCACCAGCCCACTTCACTGTTGCAGTACGCAATCACCTAAATCATAGATTCCCAGGACGATGGATTGGACGCCATGGACCCGTCATGTGGCCCGCACGTTCTCCAGATTTAACGCCAATGGATTTTTTCGTATGGCCTTACATTAAAAATCAATTGTACGCCAATGATCCATTGGACAATCTGGAGGATTTGTGGGCCAGGGTCCAAGCAATATGCACAGAAATAACTCCTCAAATGATCCGCAACAGCGTGCGAGGATATCACGAGCGATTACAGAAGTGTTTCGATTGCGGTGGTGGCCATTTTGAACAGCATCGATGAGGTGGGTGTCAGCTGTAAATTATTTCAAATAAGATTCATTAATAAGCCAAAGCCGAACCCATTACTACAAATTGAAAATGAAACTTGTAACACCTATGAGGCCTGCAAACCTTTTGAAATTATGTCGATCATTTAAAAAATTTAACAATAGCGTGACCAGCCCACGAGTTACCTCCACGATACAGCTACCGCACACTTTACAATAACCACAATTATTTAAATAAATTAATAGTATGATGTTAATCGTATTGAATGTTATGAGTCGCATAAAAATTAATCTGATATTTATAGTCACATTTGTTTTAACAGATGCCAATCAACGAACATTTCAATCTTTAATTGTTTTCATGGAGAAATATTTTGTTTTTGTATTTTACAAACATGGTATAGTACCTATACCATGTACCATTTGTAACAACACTACATGAAGATGATCATCGAACATGTGAATTCTGCAACTTTTTTTTACTACTTTAATTTAATAAAAGCTAATCAACATAATCAAATCATAATCGGGCACACTCTGGGTCAAGGCTTACTAATTTTATTAATGTTTATAAAGCAATAGATAATTAAGATATACTTACCGTCGAAAACTATTTACACTAGCTTTTGCCCACAGCACAGCAAGTTTCGCTGAACTGATCCACTGCTGTATACAATGAAGCCCAACACCGCACGCAACACTTCAAACTTTCAATTCCTTTATATTAATCTATTTATTATTCTGTTCAACTTATACACCTATTCCATTCTTTATAACCCATTTATTATTTCGTTCACCTTATACACTTGCACGCATTTACACGTGTCAATTTCGACATATTAACCCATTTATTGTTTTGTTTACCTTATACACGACATGCATTTACACATGTCAAATACAAAAAACGATACACGTGCAAAAGATGATTTCGACTCGTGTGATTGCCACCCTTGCTTCACTCTGGTGAAAAACTTTACACTCAGTAGAGAATCAACACTTTCGCACTATAAATTAACGCTGTTCTGTACGAGCTAATGCTATTTTGTATTATTAATTGTACCTGTTGTTGATATTGTTTGAAAAATGTAATGATTATGTCGAGATACAACTAATAGACTTCAGTGACCTGATCGACCAAAAATGGTTAATGAAAGATGAAGATTACGCTATAGGTTTGCTACTAGATAAAGTTAACCGATTAACGTGCATTTACGAAGCTTCACTTTGTAGTTATCCTAGCATTTTAATTAAGAAATTATTTTTGTAATTATCTAAGGTCGTGCGTGAAATATGTATTAGATAACTGTTGACTGAATTGATATTAATTTCTAAATAGGTCTCAGTGTTAATTGACTATCAATCTGATTATTGTGCAATATCATTTAAAAAAAATTAATACTGAATAAACAAATTGCATAATTATCAAATATACATAAACTTGTGTTGTATAACTGATTTATTTTGTACACTGGAAAGGAAGTATT
The DNA here is from genome assembly GCA_963924015.1 of Macrophya annulata. Taxonomy (NCBI): domain Eukaryota; kingdom Metazoa; phylum Arthropoda; class Insecta; order Hymenoptera; family Tenthredinidae; genus Macrophya; species Macrophya annulata. The sequence goes on from OZ001258.1 coordinate 19,056,980, forward strand.
TGTGAAATTATCATGTGTTGTTTCGCAGTTGGATATGAAGCAAGAGTATCTTCTGAAATCACGGTGCACAAGTATTGAAGTATGTTATCGGTTATGAGATAAAGCGTGTCGCAGGATGGGTAGTTACTTTTTGTACGTTGTTATAATGTGTGCTTGACGGAGGGTTACAAAAATAATTGCTTCTGCATACCAACAGTTCATTCACTGAGGTCGGGGTTACCTTCAACTGTGCTTCGCTGTACTGAAGGTAGTAAGTTAGATGAAACTTGTAAATTTTGTAGGGCGAATTGGAATTCAGAAGGGACGGCATATTGTATGATAATTATTGTTGTGTTGATAGAAATTACTACGCAAACTAACGAATTCATCTAATCATCTGATTCTTAGAATTATTTTTTATTATAAATTGGATTTGTCGTACTTGTGTCCAATCCTCATGTTATTTGATTCTTGAGCTGCCACGAAGTGTTGCTGATTTGTAGTTTGATTTATAACTACTTGACTTTGTGTATTTGAATCTTGGAGTGGGGTGGTCTTTTGCCTGACGCCCTAGATTTTGGACAGTTCACATTGCTCTCCCTTATTTGGAGCCGTATTACCTATGTGGTCTCGTAGTATCCAATAGGATGAGAAGAGTAAGGTGTTGTTATGAACTTTATAGTTCGGTTACCAATACCTGACTGACCCAGAAACCAGAAAAAAATATTAAAAAAGTACACTCAAAATAAGCTCAGGTGATATACTGAAGCTTGTCAACAAATAAATTATATATTTATTTGAATCGTAAGTATGTTGAATAATGTGAATTTGATGTACAGTACGATTGGATTCATACACGAATAAACAAATACAGTATTCAATGACCTATTAAAATTCATTAACAATTTTCACACATTCATACCATGATTTGAATCAAATTTTCATATAATCCTACTCGTCGGGGCCGCAAAGACTGTGCGACATACTTAGTCTCATTACCATGAGACCGAGTTCTACAGGGAATGATGGGAGTCTTGGAATTCCTGTGATATTCATTGTCATCTTTGGTACAGCGAGTGGGAAAGATGTTGGATAGGAAGTAGGAAGTTGTTGCGAGTGTTCATACAGATGCTGTACCTGTGAAACGGAAGAATTGGCTACATGAAGATCCTTATGAACCGAGTATAATTAGTATTGTGAATTAATTACGTCGATTATTGAAAGGTAATATTAAAATGAATTATTGAATGAAATTTACCGATCATCGTTTGCTGTGGAGTTCCAATGATTTGCTGACACGTAGATCGCTAATACGGCGAAACATCATTTTCGCATACTTAGGTGGAACACATATCAGCGCTGCAGACACTTTAACCTATTAGATATTATTGCATCTACAGGCTGGCAGATTAAATTGATTTAATCATCTGTTGTAATTAATCACACGTAATTATTCGAAATCGATATATTACGGATCCGCGTCATCCAGCTAGGTTTATGATCAGAGAATAACCTATAAACATCGCGGCCGACGCACACATTAGAGGACAGCAGCTGACAGCTTGCATTCAAGGCTCAAGCGTTAGAAATGATGACATATATATGACATGTACCCTCAATTGCATATAATAGGGCGTACGTTCGGGTATCTTCGGATTTAGGGATGTCGCACCTCCACGAAAACTCACGGTATACATATATATATATATATACATATACATATATATATATATATATACATATATATATACATATATATATACATATACATATATATATATACATATATATATACATATATATATACATATACATATATATATACATATATATATACATATACATATATATATACATATATATATACATATACATATACATATATATACATATACATATATATACATATACATATATATACATATACATATATATACATATACATATATATACATATACATATATATACATATACATATATATATACATATACATACACATATATACATATACATACACATATATATATATACATACACATATATATATATACATACACATATATATATATACATACACATATATATATATACATACACATATATATATATACATACACATATATATATATACATACACATATATATATATATATACACATATATATATATATATATATACACATATATATATATATATACACATATATATATATATATACACATATATATATATATATATGTGTACTGGACATTCTGATGACACTTTTTTCGTCTTCTGTTAATAGCATGTCATTGCTGAGATCTAATATTGATTTCAATGTTTTGCAAATATTTCCATTACTCTTTGAGATATACATAAAATAATAAGACATGGTTAATTTGATGACCAATCAAATACATTCAATGGTCATTTCAATGTCTCTATACATAAGAATATATAGTCATCAAAGTGACCTAGTGATCAAAGATGAGATTAAGATATACAGTTATCACAGGACATGGTCATTTCGATAACTATATATAATTTGTATAGTGTTACGAAAATGACCACATTTTCATGAAATTGATTAACATGAAACGTGGGCAATTTGATGTCCTGTAAATGCATGAACTGGTTAATTTGATAGCACCGTATACAATTTTATACAGTGACGAAAGTAGCCAGGTTACAGCATTTGTTACATGAAAATTAATAATATCCAGAACAATTTTACTTGGTTGGTGAAATATCAATCGTAGTGTTACGAAAATGACCACCTATTGGAGGTATACATATTAATGAAAGACGAGTCCTTCGTCTTCAGATATATTTGCGGATTCTGTCGCGAACGTACAAATGCCATCTGTTAACCACCCATGAAAGCATTTTGAGATTTTAATCTCATATTTCTCGTGAAAATCATACCAGTGTTTAAACACGACTTCCACAGTTCTTCTGAGTACTTTGTAGTGGATGGTGACGTTGCGGCGTAACCGAGCGAAAAAATGTATTCTCTCGTTCGAACTGAGAAAAACGAGTATTTCGTCAAAACTACCAAAGACATAGAAAATACGTGGAAAATAAAGAAAAAAATAGTTCATCGAGGCTATGAAATCAGCGTTTGTATTGTTGATAGTGCAAGTAAGTATGAATAATTTTTCGGATTTTTAACAATACGAGAGAATATGATACGAAATGACCACATTGGTGACAAACTTTGATACGATTTGGACATTTCAATAACTGCCTTAATTGATCCTATTTATGTTCGTAATTAAGGAAAACAAATTGTCTGGGTGTGAGATCGTTTTTTCTTGTTTAACATAAGAAATTGGATTAATTTTACAGATGATAAGAAGACATTGATGAATCGAGCTGCAGAGCTACGAAAACCTACAGATTTAGAAAATAGTGTGTGTATACGGAGAAAAAATGTAAAAGAGAAACAAGAAAACAAAGTGGACATTATATTGACAGGTCAAATTTGTTTGTAAAAATACCTGTTAATATTATAAAATGGTCCAAGCTCTATATGAGTTGAAAACTGGCAATAGGAAGATTTATACATATACATTCGCTCCGACTAATCATTGCGTGGGCATTTCGGTAACAATTCTCATATTTATTGGGTAGTTTACTGACTGTTAAAATGAACGATGAATGATGGTGAGTATAAAAAGTTCTGCTCGATAAAATGCTGCAGGTAATGAGGATAATCATGTTTGATGCAGCGATGTACTTCATGCATAAGGATCACAGTTCATTATCAATCGGCGCGTAATTGTCATCGAACTGTTCATTATACAGCGAAAACTGTCACGATAGTAACCGTGTGGCATACCATTACTGTCGTCAAAATGTTCATTCTTTCTGCATCGTTGAGTTGCGGAGAGAAAGAATAGTCAGATGCCAGTGATGGTATGTCAAATGGGTACTATAGTAACAATGTGTTCTATATAATGAACAATTCAATGACGGTTATGCCGATTGATGATGAACTGTGGTTCTCATGTATGAAATCCATCGCTGCATAGAACATAATTATCATTAGCACATGTAGCATGATATCGAGTGTCACGTTTATTATTCACCATTGTTCATCGATTTTTTTCGTAGTCATTGAACTGTCCAATAAATATGAGAACCATTACCGAAATGCCCACGCAATGTTTAGTTGGAGTGAAAATATATATAAATATATATTCCTATTTCCATTTATCAACCCATGTATATTCTAAGCTTCGACCATTGATTAATAATGACACGTTTTGTATGTACACAGTAGCTTCTTCGGATAGAATGTTTACACCGATTTTTTTCAGATACCGAAGTGAAGACTCCACCTCGAGTTGAGCCACTGGAAACAGACGATCGAGTACAGGAGGACGACAAGTGTCCGAAAGATTCAGAAATAACGACGGGTCAGAATGGAAATTGCGAGAGCAACGAAAATGCCCAGTGTGCACCGTCAAGTCGAGATGAAGGTAATAATTACCGGTATCCTTTTTTTTTTATATACACTACGTGTTCATATCAAATAATGAACGGACCTTATTGTATATATGAATCGAAAACTGAAAATAGGAATATTTATACATAGTGAGCATTTCGGTAACAGTTCTCAAATTTATTGAGCAGTTGCATGACTGTAAGAATAAACAATGAATAATGGTGAATATGAAAAGTTCTGCTCGATAAAATGCTGCCTATCATAAGGATTATTGTATTGGATGCAGCAATGTACTTCATGCATAAGAACCACAGTTCATTATCAATCGGCGCGTAATTGTCATCGAACTATTCATTATACAGCGAAAACTGTCACGATAGTAACCGTGTGGCATACCATTACTGTCGTCAAAATGTTCATTCTTTCTGCATCGATGAGTTGCGGAGAGAAAGAATAGTCAGATGCCAGTGATGGTATGCCAAATGGGTACTGTAGTAACAATGTGTTCTATATAATAAACAATTCAATGACGGTTACGCCGATTGATGATGAACTGTAGCTCTCATGTATGGAATTCATCGCTGCATATAACATAATTATCCTTATCACATGGAGTATTATATCGAGTGTCACGTTTAATATTCATCATTGTTCATCGATTTTTTTCGCAGTCATTGAACTGTCCAATAAATATGAGAACCGTTACCGAAATGCCCACGTAATGTTTAGTTGGAGCGAAAATATATATAATTCCCATTTCCATTTATCAACTCATGTATATTATAAGCTTCGACCATTGATTAATAATGACACGTTTTGTATACACAGTAACTTCTTCGGATAGAATGTTTACACCGATTTTTTTCAGATACCGAAGTGAAGACTCCACCTCGAGTTGAGCCACTGGAAACAGACGATCGAGTACAGGAGGACGACAATTGTCTGAAAGATTTCGAAATAACGACGGATGAGAATGGAAATCGCGAGAGCAACGAAAATGCCCAGTGTGCACCGTCAAGTCGAGATGAAGGTAATAATTATCGGTACCTTTTTTTTTTATATACACTACGTGTTCATATCAAATAACGGACGGACCTTATTGTATATATGAATCGAAAACTGAAAATAGGAATATTTTCACATAGTGAGCATTTCGGTAACAGTTCTCAAATTTATTGGGCAGTTGCATGACTGTAAGAACAAACAATAAATAATGGTGAATATGAAAAGTTCTGCTCGATAAAATGCTGCAGATCATGAGAATTATTATATTGGATGCAGCGATGTACTTCATGCATAAGGACCACAGTTCATTATCAATCGGCGCGTAATTGTCATCGAACTGTTCAGTATACAGCGAAAACTGTCACGATAGTAACCGTGTGGCATACCATTACTGTCGTCAAAATGTTCATTCTTTCTGCATCGTTGAGTTGCGGAGGAAAAGAATAGTCAGATGCCAGTGATGGTGTGTCAAATGGGTACTATAGTAACAATGTGTTCTATATAATGAACAATTCCATGACGGTTACGCCAATTGATGATGAACTGTGGTTCTCATGTATGGGATTCATCACTGCATAGAACATAATTATCTATATCACATGGAGCATTATATCGAGTGTCACGTTTAATATTCGTCATTGTTGATCGATTTTTTTCGCAGTCATTGAACTGTCTAATAAATATGAGAACCGTTACCGAAATGCCCACATAATGTTCAACTGGAGTGAAAATATATATAAATATATATTCCTATTTCCATTTATCAACCCATGTATATTATAAGCTTCGACCATTGATTATTAATGACACGTTTTGTATATACAGTAGCTTCTTCGGATAGAATGTTTACACCGATTTTTTTCAGATACCGAAGTGAAGACTCCACCTCGAGCTGAGCCACTGGAAACAGACGATCGAGTACCGGAGGACGACAATTGTCCGAAAGATTTGGAAATGACGACGGATGAGAATGGAAATTGCGAGAGCAACAAAAATGCCCAGTGTGCACCGTCAAGTCGAGATGAAGGTAATAATTATCGATATCTTTCTTTTATATACACTACGTGTTCATATCAATCAATGGTCGGAGCTCATTGTATATGTATATGAATCGAAAACTGAAAATAGGAATATTCATACATAGTGAGCATTTCGATAACAGTTCTCATGTTTATTGGGCAGTTTGATGACTGTAAGAATAAACGATGAATAATGGTGAATACGAGAAGTTCCACTCGATAAAATGCTGCAGGTGATGAGGATAATTATGTTTGATGCAGCGATGTACTTCATACATATCGACCACAGTTCATTATTAATCGGTGCAAAATTGACATCGAACTGTTCATTATACAGCGACAACTGTCACGATATTAACCGTGTGGCATACCATTAATGTTGTCAAAATGTTCATTCTCTCTGCATCGTTGAGTTGCAGAGAGAATGAACAGTCAGATGCCAGTGATGGTATGTGAAATGGGTACTATAGTAACAATTTGTTCTACCTGAAAGATTTAATGACGGTTACGCCGATTGATAATGAACTGTGTTTCTCATGTATGGTATTCGTCGCTGCATAGAACATGATTTTCTTTATTACATGGGACATTCCATCGAGTATAACTTTTCGTATTCGCCATTGTTCATCGATTATCTTCACAGTCATTGAAGTGTCTCATAAATATGAGAACCGTTACCGAAATGCCCACTCAATGTTTAGTCGGAGCGAAAATATAAATATTCCCATTTCCATTCATCAACCCATATATATTATAAGCTGCGACTATCGATTAATAATGACACGTTTTGTATTTACAGTAGCTTCTTTGGATAGAATATTAACACCGATACTTTCCAGATTCCCAATTAAAGATTCCACCCCCAGTTGAGCCACTGGAAGAATACGATCGGGTGCTGAAGGACAAGAATCGGATTATCACAATGCACGACATCATGAATGAATTAGATGATCCCGAAATGATCGGACCTGAAGTAGAATATCTTCGAAACCATGAATCTTATTATCCTCTCGATTTAAGTTCAGTTATCATGAATGATATTTCTCTTACCAACAATAACCTCACCGGCGAAAAAGAGGATGAAACCGCTGGACATCAGTCGACTGATTTATCGGCAATTCCACTTGCCGATTCTACATGGGTCGGACAATCGTCAATCGGAGAAAATAATACAGATGAAGCAGAAACCACAGGATTAAACGAGATTTCCGGGTCATCCCTTGCTGCTGATGCTTCATTACCGAGAGTGGCTGGCTCGATTAATAAAGAACTCCTCACAGTCAAATCGAATTCCAAGGGCACAAAACGAAATTTTTGCTGTTACTGTAAAACATTGCAGTGTGTGATCAGTCGCCATCTTGAACACGTTCACAAAGATGAACCTGAAGTGAAACAATTTGCAATGCTTCCACCGGGAAACCCTGAAAGAAAAAAATTAATAGAAAAGTTGAGGGCCGATGGAAATAATCTCTATAATACAAACAAGAGTTTCAACAGCTCCGGCAGTTTGATTGTAGCTCGACGGCCTAAAGAGGAGCGAAGTGCTCTCCAGTATGCACCTTGTCATAACTGCAAAGTGCAGTTCTCTTTAAAAACAATCCGGCGACATCGACAAGCATGCCTTGGACATGCAGCCAAGGGAAAGAGAACGAATGTCATGCTTTCTAAGCGGGTTGAAGGCCAGCTCCATCCTGATGCAAGCGGCCGTCTCATCGATATTTTCGCCGTATTCAGAGAAGATGACATTGTACGATTAATCAGGTACGATGAGTTAATCGTCAGGTTAGGTAATGCTCTTTGCGAGAAATACAGAAAACCGCAAAATGAGGAAATGATCCGTAATCGTCTCAGGACTCTCGGCAGATTGCTGAAAACTATGCGCGAATTGAAACCAGAAATTTCAGATCTGAAATCAATTATCCATCCGAAGTATTACCAAACTCTTTTGCAAGCCGTAAGAAAACTATCCGGATTCAACGAGAAAACTGGTGAACACGCCGTAACTTCAATCGTCACCAATCTGGGCACGTACATAAAAACGGCTGCGAAGTTATTAAAATTAATGTACGTTGAAAAAGTCGATGACGAGAACGAGAAACTCGTGGATAAATATTTATTTTTACATGGGGTGCAATATCACGATGCTGTAAGCCGCGTAGCATTGGAAGATCAGGCAAAGAAACATCGCCAACAAGTTAAGCCATTGCCAACGATCGATGACATAAAAAAATTATCTGCGTATTTAGAAAAAAATCGTAAGAATGCTTACTCGACACTTCAACAAGAATTTTCGTTTGAGAATTGGCTCAATTTATCAAAATATACATTGATTTCGATAATGGTGTTCAATCGAAAACGCGCAGGTGAAATTGAACGCACCGCCATTGATGATCTCAAATCGTACGAGCAAATCAACGAGACTGATCATCCTGAAGCTTTTGGTCAACTTACCAATGACCAAAAAACAATGGCGAGCGAATATGGCAGATTCGTCATCGTTGGAAAACTTCAACGCGAAGTTCCCGTTCTAATTGATACTGACATAAAAAATTGTATCGATTTATTATTGCAATATCGTCAGCGCGCCAAGATACCTGCAGGAAATCCATACATTTTCGGTATACCAGGATTCAAAGGCCAAAATTTCAAGTATCTCAGGGCTTGTGTACTTCTGCGACAGTATGCAAACGAATGTGGTGCCAAAAATCCCGAAAGGTTGCGCGGGACGTATTTAAGAAAACATATGGCTACTACCTGTGCTGTAGAAAATATAAACGAAAACGAAATTGTCGACATAGCAAATTTCATGGGCCATCACGAGGCAATACATAGGTCTCATTACAGACGATCTGTGGTGACCCGGGACGTCATTGGTGTTGCCAAACGATTGCGAAAAGCTGTTGGTTATGGCGAACAAAATTCCGAAAAAGAGAACGAAATATTGTCATCAAACGATGATTCAGGGGTTTCTGGCAGCGACTATGAGAAGAAGGTAGGCCCGTCTTCCACTTCTCGACGAGCATCAAAAAAAAAATCTAATAAGAAGAAGCGGCCTTACAGCACGGATGCAGAAACATCTTCTAGTGATGATGACTTGCACCGACGTAAAACAAAATCCTTAAAAATACCTAGCAAAGCTGGAAATCCCCCTCCAAAAAAAAAAAATCGATGGACTGCTATAGAAAAATCGTTGGCGCTGGAAGCATTTGGAGATTCAATTAGATCGAACAAGTTACCAGCGACAAGCGCTATCAGAATATTCTTGAAAAAAAATCCTAGCATCACACGAACTGAGGATCAAGTTCGTGCGTGGGCTTGGAATGCAAAAAAAACATGGAATATGAATGAATCTGACTGAAATTTTTATTCACATTCAATTTTTGAAATTTCAGAAGTATGAACCTTTTTTTTATGCTTGATATGTTTCAGGCTTTTGTTTAACAATTTTTTTTTTCTTCAGATGTATTAAGCGCCATAAATAGAGGTGTTTTTGCAGCAGAGATCAAGTTTTATTTGGTACAAACTGTTTTAGGTATTATTCATTACGATTTTACTTGTTGTGTTTTTTTTATCTCAAAGTCTAAACCGTGTTTAATATTTTTTATGGTTTTTTTTTTTTATTATTTGTCGATTTGACGGGTTGATAACACAAGTTATCGAATAAAGTGATTGGAGGTTTTGTAATTATATTACGAAAAATTTCCCTGGTACGAATCATTTGCTTTGATTTTGTTTTTGTTTTTTTGTTTTAGATCCTCCAATTTTTTTTTTTTTTTCATTTCTCAGGTTTTGGTTTCTTATAGTTCAACTTCCCTTTGTTGTTGAAAATTGTACTCCCAACTAAATAGATTTAAATAAAAAGAAAAGAAAAACACAAATTATTGAAATTAAAATTTATTACATACTTTGACCACCTCAATGATTATCACCGAATAATCCCATGTATACTTCCCTATGATGCCGAATGATTACCCCATACTTACCTATCCTACATATCAGATCCGAAAATACGCCTGAGTAAAAACTAGATGTACTCGTCAAGATTTAGACACCCAAACGTAATGCTCCCATTCGATTAATAACAAACTAGTACATCATGCCAGTGCACGAAATAAATTACTTCGGACACTGGCCGTCAATATGTATACTTTGGTCACTTTGATGATTGTCCCCGCCTTATCCTATGTATATTACAGAGATACTTCAGTGACCATCATCCGAATGAGCTGGATACATCTTCACTCATTATTAATCTACAGCGAGTCATCAAACAGAGTCTATATTGAAACGAATTGAACATACCCCATTACAACATAACCCCATACTTACCTATCCTATATACATATATCCTAAGTATATTTGCAAAATATTGAAATTCTAATTTATTATTATATACTTTGGTCACTTTGATGATTGTCACCAAATTATCCTATGTATAATACAGAGACACTTCAGTGACCGTCATCAGAATGAGCATGATACATCTTCACTCATTGATAATTTACGCCAAGTCGTCAAACAGTTCATATTAAAACGAATTGAACAGTTTGACGACGTCATTGAAATAGCCATGTTATATATTGTGATCATTTTAATGACTGTCACTGAATGAACCTCGATATTTATACAGAACCAATTCGGTGACAGTCATCGAAATGCACATCTTCCATTAATACAGATTGATGACCGTTACCAAACTGACCAAAAATCACGGAACTGTCCATGTTTTATCAAAAATCGTAATGAAAGTGTTCAGTACGTATATATATATATATATATATATATATATATATATATATATATATATATATATATATATATATATATATATATATATATATATATATATATATATATATATATATATATATATATATATATATATATATATATATATATA
>OZ001258.1:19068514-19178514 GCA_963924015.1 Macrophya annulata
AAGGGAAGTGTTGCAACCAATAGACAGAAAGAATTGGTGATATTAAACAATATGATATGCAAGAGGATTGGAATTTATGGGTGGAGAGATTGCAGCAGTATTTTATTGCAAATGAAATCACGAATGCCAAAGGGGTGTCGCTTTTTATTACCCTTATTGGTGGTGAGGCATATGCGTTACTGCGTAATTTGTGTACTCCAACTTTACCTGCTTCAAAATCTTTTCCTGAGTTAATTAAAATTATGAGAGATCATTTACAACCTAAACCGAGTGTAATAACAGAACGGTATAAATTTAAAGAGTGTCGGCAAAAAGCGAATGAAGGTGTTAAAGAATATCTTGCAAATCTTAAAAAATTGTCAGCATATTGTGAATTCAATAGTGGACTTGAATGTCATTTGAGAGACCAGTTTGTGTGGGGTTTGAAGTGTGATAAAATGAGGAAACGGTTGCTTGGAGAGCGAGATTTGTCGTACGCTAGAGCGGTTGAGTTGGCTCAAACAATGGAAACAGCGATGAAGGATGTAGCTGTAATGGGTGTTATACACAGCAATCAACCTGAACCAGTAAATTACTTGGATCATAAAAGGACGCAGAAGAAAATATTTTCGAAGAATAAGGACAAGGTACGCTGCTACTGCTGTGGAAAAGCGAATCATCATTCGTTAGTATGTAGATATCGTAGCTATTCATGTAATATTTGTAAAAAAGAGGGTCATTTAGCTCAAGTTTGCAAAGTCAACAAATTCAAAAAAGAAAAAGAAAATAAAATAAGTAATAGGAAAAAAATTGATAATAAACAAAATTTTATTGGTGAGGTTGACTCTGTAACGGAGGAATTTGATAGTATTTTTAATTTAAAAGAAGTTGCCGAAAGTGTTCAGAGTGAAGGAGAGAAAAATGTTACTGTAGCACCGTATAAGGTAAAATTAAATGTTCAAGGGATTAACTTAGATTTTCATATTGACACAGGGTCAGATGTATCCGTGAAATCGGAAAAGGAATATAAGAAACGTAAGGAATGGTCGTTAGTGACGTTAAAACAGTCAAACAGACGTTTTAGAACTCATCCAGGACATTATATAGAGCCAATAGGTTTTCTTGAAGTAAACGTAAATTTTAAAGGCAGAAGTTTTAAATTGCAACTGTTTGTATTGCCTGGGGATGGACCACCACTGATAGGTCGTACTTGGTTGTGTGCAGTGGGAGTTCATATATCGAAGATTTTGACTGAAAGTGAAAATCATCATATTGGGATGGTAGAAAACGTAGATCAAAGGGATATTAATTCAATAATGGATAAATTTGAATCCGTTTTCTGATCTAAACTAGGTAAATATACAAGGGGTCAATTTAAACTTCATCTTAGAGAAAAGGTGCAGCCTGTGTTTTGTAAACCACGTCCTTTGCCTTATGCAATGAAAGAAAAGGTTGAGAAGGAGTTGAAGCGTTTGGTTGATTTGGAAATTTTAGAACCCGTGGAAAATAGTAACTGGGCGACTCCAATTGTTCCTGTTCCAAAAAGTAATGGTGAGATTAGGATTTGCGGAGATTTTAAAGTAACGGTAAATCCTCATCTTAAGATTGATCGGTATCCTGTTCCAAGAATTCAGGATCTTTTAACTGGATTGAATGGGGGAAAATTTTTCTCAAAAATTGATTTGTCTCAGGCTTATCAACAAATTGAATTGGAGGAAGAATCAAAGTCGTTAGTTATTATTTCTACTCATAAGGGTTTGTTTACATATAAAAGGCTTTGTTTTGGCATAGCGTCAGCTCCTGGATTATTTCAGAGAGAGATGGAAAAAATTTTGAATGGGTTGGAAGGAGTAGTGTGTTTTTTTGATGATATCATGATCACTGGCCCGACGTTAGCTATTCATAATGAGAGATTAAGTGAGGTATTAAAACGTTTAAAAGATTGTGGGCTAACTGCTAATTTAAATAAGTGTAAGTTTGGTCAAGAGAAAGTACAATTCTTAGGATTTATATTAGATGGTACCGGTATTCATACGGATAAAGATAAAGTTAAGGCAATTGTTGATGCCCCAGTACCAGTTAATGTAACGCAATTAAGAGCTTTTCTGGGGGTGCTTAATTATTATGCAAAGTTTATAAAGAATGTTAGTCAAATCATTTCTCCATTATATAGTTTGCTATGTAAAGATGCAACTTGGAAATGGGATCATGTACATGATAAGGCTTTTAAAGAGGCTAAAAAGTGTTTAATTTCATCGGAAGTATTAGTACATTTTAATGAAAAGTTACCGGTAAAACTGGCTTGTGACGCATCTTCTTATGGATTGGGTGCAGTTTTATCTCATATTTTCCCTGATAAACGAGAAAGACCAATAGCTTTTGCTTCAAGAGCGTTAACGAAAGCTGAGAAAAATTATTCTCAATTAGATAAAGAGGCGTTGAGTTTGGTCTTCGGAGTCAAAAAGTTCCATCAGTACTTGTACGGTCGAAATTTTATTCTAGAAACGGACCACAAGCCTCTAGTTTACATTTTTGGCAAAAAGAAGGGATTTCCACAAATTGTACATGTTAAAGGCACTGATCATGGTAGAGCAGATTATCTATCCCGTATTCCATTATCGGTATGTGAAAAGCAAAGTGTGAATGAGGATGAGGAGTATTCATATTTAAATTATGTAATAGAAAATGTAAAGGCTATTGATGTGGATCAGATAAAGATAGAAACCGATACAGATCCGACTTTAAGACAAGTGAGAGAATATGTATTGAATGGTTGGCCGGCTATGGTTGAGGAAAATTTTAAAATGTTTAAGAATAGAGAGCGTGAATTAACGGTTGAAAATGGATGTGTGTTATGGGGACATCGGATTGTGATTCCTCAAGGAGTGCGTAAAGAATTGTTAGATGAGCTACATAGTATCCATTTGGGGGTTGTTAAGATGAAAAGTACGGCGAGATCATATATTTGGTGGCCTAACATAGATTCGGATATTGAAAATCTGGCTAAGTCTTGTGAAATTTGTCTTAAATCCGCTGATAATCCTCCAAGATCAGTCTTAAATTCATGGAAATGGCCTGATGGACCAAATCATAGAATTCTTGCTGACTTTTTGGGACCGGTGGAAGGTAAAATGTATTTATTAATTATAGATTCATTTTCTAAATGGCTGGATGTTAAGGAAATGAGTGATATTACTTCGGAATCAACAATTAAGATTTTCAAAGAATATTTTAGTTCTTGGGGAATACCTTATAGACTGGTTACAGATAATGGACCGAGCTTCTGTTCTCAATTGTTTAGTGATTTCTTAAAGCATTATGGTGTGCTACATTTGCGGACAGCACGATATCATCCTGCATCTAATGGGTTAGCAGAGAATGCTGTCAGAATATTTGAGAAGAAATTTAAACTTTTGAGAGAAGCGGGACATTCTAGGCATGAAGCTTTATGTAAATTTCTATTTCATTATAGGGCAACTAATCATTGTACTACGGATTGTAGTCCAGCGGAATTACAAATTGGTAGGAAATTCAGAACAAAATTAGATTTAATTAAGCCGGAGTTACGTAGTGTAGTGGAAAGGAATCAACTTAATCAACAACGTCATTTTAAAGGGAATAGGAATTTGGTTTGTACTGAGGGCGAAGTCGTAATGGCCAAAGATTATAGTAAAGATAATTGGTGTAAAGCGAGGGTGATGCAGCAACTTTCACCAGTTACTTATACTGTAGAGACGGGAGACAATAGAGTGTGGAAAAGACATGTGGACCAGTTGCGACCTTGTAATGTAGTACTAGAACAAGATGTACCTGTTATTAGGAATATAAGTGAGGACCGTGTAGATGCTTCACTGGAAAAAGTTGATAATCCTGTAGTTGAGTCGGACTCAATATTAGAAACTTATGTTAACAATGAAGCTACAAGAGCTGAACGGTCTCAGACACCGGTGGAAACTATGGTAGCAGTGAGACGTTCGACAAGGGTACCTAAGCCTCGGAAAATTTTAGATTTATAATTATGTAGTTATTATTTGTAATGTGATAAAAAAAAAAAAAAGTTATTTATTTAGTGTGGAGGAATGTAATGTATGTGTGTTTAAAATACGGATGTACTACCAGCAAACTTTAAGGTAGAAATGACTATTTATAGATTTTGTTTTGATTAGTATGTGACTTAAGGAGACAGCTAATCCGTCCTCTTCCTTCTTCTCCCAACCTCTGGCTTGACAACATGTCTAACGTGATTACTTGTGAATTATACCTTTTCTTAATTATAAATATATATGAACTATTGTTTCTTTAACTAACAAATGTGGTTTTATTGAAACCCTCGGACATCACACATATATACACACACACGCACGCACACACAGTAACTTTTCGGTAATATTCCGGCACGATTTCTCGAGCCGGAGCAGTACCGAATCTTTACCTTAAAGTTCTTATCCTAATAGGGATAATATTAGGACTCCTGAAAGGGTAAATCACTACCCTTTCCTTCGAATAATTCAACTTTCTTTTAATCTTACGGATCCGGGCAGGCTTTCGCCACGATAGGACAGTTTCCCTTTTGACTCTTTAAAAAACCCCCAAACCTGCATCCCTACGGATCAGGATTAGCTTACGCACCTCGTGACCGTTTCTGGCGTGGATCTGGGTCGACCTTCTTGATTTCTCAACCGATCAACCAGTACCACTAGCTACTGACTCTATATTCCTAATTTGAGAATATTAGCAACCTTGTTATTACTAATACGTCCCTGCAGAACCGGACAGGCTTACGCCACGACAGGCCTGCTTCTGGCGCAAGTACTGGATAACCACTTAGTCTGCTTCGGAACGGGGATGGCTTTCGCCTATCCGCTATCTAACACCACCTGGTTACCAGCACTCACTACTAGCTATGAGTTTACTTAGAACAAGAGTGTTCTTCTCCTCCGTGTGCCACTGCAATAACAGACAACCTTTTTTTAGCACAAGAAGTAATGTTTTTTAATGCTCACAATAATCTTACACACTAATCTTATCCTAAACTTATCTACTATTTACAGTGTTGCGTTTTTATGGCTAACGCCAGGAGACGAATGCCTCTGAATTTAGTTTAATTTGTTTTATGATTGAATTTCAAAGGTTGGATCGATATTTCAAGAACTTGACCAGAAGAGTGACCGAAGTGAAATAGATTTGATTCCTTTGTTTTTTGTCTTATCTGAGTGAAGCTCTTTCGATTGAATATGTTAATTGCGCTTTGCAATTAATTTATTACAAACTTTTGATTTGTCTATATAACTCGCTTTGAGTGTAACAAGAACTTGATTTAGATTGGATTGATTCACCACAATGCGCTTTGCAATTTACTGGGATTTTTACTTTCGACTCTACAAACTATAGTGCGCTCTGCAAAGATAGAAGTGAGGTTATGTTCTGAAGATGAGACTGTTGGACGTTCTGCCAGGCAGCTCGAGATTTTACTAGTGAGTCAGTTAATGAGACGCTCTGCTCGTATACTGCTGTCGAATGCTTACGTGTCGTTCCTTAAATACCCTGACTCCGGCCTAATCCTTCGAGCGACTTTACAACTTCTAGGCCGTTATCGCTAGATGGTGTTGGCGTACGTCGCGTAGTCGTATGATCATGTACCGGGGTGGATGCAGAAAGGTAGAAGTGTTACAATAAAAATATATATATATATATATATATAAAAATATATATATATATATATATATATATATATATATATATATATATATATATATATATATATAATTGCTATACTTACAATCCTATAACTAAAATCCTTTTATAATTAGTAAATCTAGTGTAGTGATCGCTTGAATCATGGGCAAAATGCATCCGAAATCTCTGCGTTTATACGTGGCGCACGGAGATCCAGGAGATGCTAAGCCCGTAGACTTCATGTTGAAGAAAATGCTTACCGTCACGCCATCAACTGTTTCTAAGCCTTTGCCTCTCTGCCCTCTGCAAACTTCTAAAACTTAGCGCCTGTCTGTGACCAGTTCTGTTTGCCAATAATAAAGATCTAGCCAATTTTTGATTTGGCACTAAATCGCAGATAGCGCCAAGTCCCATTCTTTCCTTGCACGCCTTTCGTTCGTATATTACTGCGTATTTAATTTCATAAGAGTACGGTTTTATTTCATAAGATTCTTATGTCTCATTATTCGATTTACATTTTTCAGACTTTTTTTTTTATTTCCCTTACGCAGATACATTGATGAATTCTTTCTTTTCAGGGTACTATTAAAAGTATTCTGAAATATAATAATACCGATCAATGATCGGTATCAACAGTTTAGCGCCGGATTAATGAAATTTTTGTTGCAGTTTCTCCGAATGATTTCGAGTGGCCAATATCAAGTTAAAATTATATTATCTGTGCCTTGCACTGCAGTATGTTTTATATTACGGACGGTTATTTGTTTTGGGATTGAAACTGGACTTATACCACGTCTCCCCCGGGTGTTATTTTCTTTATTGTGAGTAGCTCACAATTGTATTATAAATACAATTTTTAGGAGAAAAAAAAGAAAGAAAAAAAACGGCGGGTCCAGGGTACATTCGTTATTATATTATAGCAACGAATCTCCCTGAAATTCTCAAGTTCGAATTCTATACGCGATTCAATCACATTATTTGTCAAATAATAAATCTTGTTTCCGTATTTTTTCTGTTGCAGTTCAGAATGAGAGAATGAGTCGAATTTCTATAAGGATCGTAGAGCGCCAGGATGCGAGATCATACTAGTCCATGTTATGAATGAATGGCCTCCTCCAGGGAATCGTCATCTCTCCATGGTAATTGAAAATGACCGGTAAGCTCACGAAAGCTTTCTTCTACCTGCGAGCCTATTCTTGCAATCGGACTTAGATTCGTTCGTTTAATTGTAAAATTGTTCGATTTTCAGGAGAGTGCTCCCCGAAGTGTACCCATGCAGCGTGAGCAGAGCCGAACACAGGTTGGAAACCAATAAAATAAGGGAGGGAAGAGGTTAACTTACGATATAATACCTACTTTTTTTTTGTAGGCATTTATCTTGGAACAGAACATATCTATACAACAGGTATACATATATGTATATTCATTTCAGAGGTGCTCTATATATGTTGAAGTTGACTATCATTTCCAACTGTATACATATATGTACATTAGGGTGGCCCTTGTTTTGAGTATTTTTGAAATTCAATACCGTTGCCCTCCAGGATCCTTCCAAATATATGGAAAGAATATGCTTTTAAAGTTTGAGCCCTTAATATTAATATAAACACGTGCCTGAAAGCGACCTAAATAATCTGCTCGATGAATATGCGAATCAATCAAACCATTTCAAAAGATTTCATTTAGTTTTATTTTATTTTATTTTTTTTTCATTTTTTTTTTTTCATTTTTTTTTTTTTTTAATCAACTAACAATTTTATATATTTTCCAGAGTTCATAATTAAAATGTTCATAAATTAATACCAAAAATTATCGCAATTATTTCACATAAATCAAGATGAAAGTTGTTCAAATGTAAGCAAACCGCTTGCAGTAGAAGTTGTTCTCCCTATTTCTCATAAAAAATAAGAACGTTTTCGGTACACTGCGATAAATAAATGTACAATAATATTCATGTCTAAATTGTTGAAATTTATTCACTCTTTCAGCATCTACATATTTCGAAAGAATCCGAGTTTATTGTACATTTTACAGATTTAATCAGCGGTTTTGAAGACGATTCGGCACATTTTTATAAAATAAATATATAAGTCTTCAATTACAAACGGGGCACTATGAACTCACAATCAGGGATTACTTAAATTTTCAGCTGCAGATATGAACGTGTCTGAAAATAAACGAGCTCGTTGTTCAGCATACTCCTGTCACGTTGCTAATGATTGTGAAAATTGACTTAGTCCTAAGAAAACACCATATCGAATACATACAAATGCATTTTACCTTGCATAATTATTGCGTGAAATTACAGAAACAGCCCGTTGCAGGTCAATTACTACATGATGACTTGTGTAATGTTCAATGATGCTGTCCGTACGGCTATTTTTTTTTTTTTTTTACAAAACTGAAACGAGTTTGCACTCTCCGCGAATTTCGTGTACCTATGCCCAACGAGGCAGCGGCCGACAGGCCTGGAGAAACCACGACGTGAGCCTTCCGCAGCTGTCGTCTGATAACCTCGAAGTTTGCACAGCCACGATTGTTTCGATGAAAAAATTTTCCGTTAAAACGCCTAACCTTAAAATTTACGGCAGCATGGATGTTATTACTTGTGTAAGTTAGCCCAACGAAGAAGTTTAAATCTGAAGAGATATTGATAAACTATAAATTACGTCTATCGTAAGGGACGCCGACGATCGAATCGACCTTATCGTGATTACGAAGATCGCAGTTGTGATTGTTAGTGATTGAAATAAGAAAGCGATTTTGCGATTCATTTAGAGGTTTTATTACAGTGAAATCAACGGTATTGAAGCGTTTTCGATAAAAATTATACTGATAACATCCCACACAGCACAAGGTCATCCACAGGATGTCCTACTAATGACTCATACGTTCGTAGCAGATATCCTTAGAATATCCCGATATGTTCTATAGACATTCACAGGATGTTTTGAGGACATCCAAATGTCCGCTTTTGAGATATCCGTCGGATTGTATAGTGGGATATCCTGTGGATATTTGTGAACGTCGTACAGACCGCAGTGGGACGTCACGTGGATAGGCATCTGAATCCTAGGGTTATCCATACGACATTATCAGATGTCAGGTTTTTTTAATGGCAATTTTGTCCATTTTCCATAAAAATACTATCGATTACACATACATGAACATCAAAAAATGAATATGTAAACATCTGCAATGAACTATTATATTACCGCATGACTGATACTGTTTTTCCTGATTATCATTACTGTATAATATCGTTATCCTGTGAAGGTATAATATGACAATGATAATTATGAATTTTGCTGAAAAGTACTAGCAATTTATAATAATTAGAGCCTATCTTGAGTATTCATATAGTATACATCCCAGTGTGTTCCAGTATTTGTATTGATCGGATAATAAAGTGGTCACCAATAATTTTCTCATGAAATATAGCGTTTTATTACCATTCAATAATATGAAAACCAAAGTGTGTCTTATAAGGGAACTCAACATAAACGTCAGAATCTTTTTTCGGTGACGATTTTTCTTAACATATAACTTATTCATAAACCTAATATAAAAACTGCGTATACAGTTATATATCTATCTCTTTACAATCAAATATCTTAACACAAATGATAGAATCAATGGACTTTTTAGTATATTCAAATAAAATGAGATCAAACAATTTTCATCATGCACATACGACGATTTATCAGAAACCCCTTTAAAATGGGTTCTGCAACGAAGAAAGTAAAAGCAGCATAATGACAGACTAGCAACTGTTAACAAAAGTAACTAAAACATCAACGTCACAATCTCTTTTTTTATCTTATAAATTATTTATACACGTAATATAAAAACTGCTGGTACAGTATGGTATTTGTCTCTCTCTTAACAAATACGGTAACATAAACGATAGAATCAATGAAGTTTTAATATATTTCGATAAAATGAGATATTATGAATGAGTAATTATTATAAAATCAAAAATTTTTCATTATGTATGACGACGACTCAATCAAGAACCCCTTTGAAATTGGTTCTGCAACGAAAAAATCAAAAGCATAATGGCCAACTCTCAATAAACTATCATTGATCGCATGAAAATGACTGAAGACATTCATCGCGCTAACAATTGATATTTAGGAATATTGATATTTAGGATATTTGAGGAACACTAAGATTATGTAATACTTATATCAGTGAATAGTCAGTCGGTAGAACTTATAAGAAAAGTCTGTTATATTATATTCAATTAATAATGAACTGCTTGAAGGATAAAATGGAAACTGAGTTTCATTACTTAATCTTCGATACGTGAAGTATATCGCAGAGATGATTATGTAACATTATCTAATAAATTTATAATAAATATATAAATATAAAAAAACTGACTTTTCTTAGAGCTATATATTATATGTGGACAGACTATTTTCTCTACGGACTCGAAGACTCTCTTGCAGAAGGATCAATTTTCTTAACTCGTTCCGCAGCATGTCGTAGCCAGTCTTTTATCGGTTGCGAAATCTCACAATCAGTTGCATCTTTGTGCTTCATTCGTGTAGCATCTGTAAGTAAAACATATGATTTGCTTTCACCTAGCATGATATTATTTGTGAGAAGTTAGTGATTAGCAATATTTATTTGCCTTCGTAAATTTTTTAAGAATTATGTGCTTCAAAGTCGAACCTCATACACATCATCATTAGGAACAGACTTTTAAAAATTATAGTATTGAGATGAAAATTTGAATGCTTACCCAAGATAACATTACATATTTTAAGGTCACAAAACCTCTTTTTCTTTTTCTTTCCTTCCCAGCTATATTCTTGAGCTACTTGATTCGTGAAGAGGCGTTTCACCAAGTTTAGAGCAACCGACTTTAAGTTGTTTCCACCAATCTTACCGAGTTCCTTGACCTATGCGAATGATATTTATAGTAGTCAAGATTAACAACTATTAATGAAAAGTGAAAATTACACAAAATACCCACCATTTTTTGGTAAGAGCTGGCATCGATGATAGCTCTTTCAACATCATTCAATTCAACATTGTTTGATATTGGCAATTTAGCCATGAGGTTTTGAACATTCTCATCGATTTCTATTGTCCCTGCACACTGTGCATTCTCATTATTTTGCCTTGATTGATCCATTAACTCATGTTGATTGACAATAATCATATTCAATTTTTGCTTCATAACCGCAAACTGCCTGAGTACAGAGTTCTGGAACTCGATGGTGCCTGTAATAATTTATGGTTCCAGAGTAAAACTACACCCATGATTTGAATTCAACAAATCATTCAGTAAATTTTGGGATAATGAATTGATTGACAAATACTTCTATCAACACTTGTGATCATAGTGCGTGACTAATGGTAAAAGGTCGTAAGCGCCAAAATTTTTGTTTTTCAAAACATATTAGAAATGCATAGATATGTCGAAATTTGCCAAGAGAATGTATTTTTAATTTTTTATTTTTTTGGCGTATACGCCCTTTTGCCATCAGACACGTGATATGTAACATACCATTATGAGAATGTTTCTCTAGAGATTGCCCTAAGCCAGTTATGCTTCTAACCAAATTGTATCGCCTGTCGAAATCCGGCGGATTTTTTTCCCATGTGACATTTGAGTCTTCAATATCAGTAGCAGAATCTTCAATACCACTACCTTTGTACATACTTTCACTGCATCGTTGGCGTGACATATTTTTTGCAAAATTGTTATCAGTAATATTTCCACTCGTTACGGTAGTTTTTGAGGTAGATGGAATATATGTGCGCTCGGTTCGCGGAATTGATGCAGGGCTTGGTAGCCTTGATAGTCTGTAATTTCTACTATCTGTATTGTAGAATTCTTGGGATTTCGTTCTCTTAGTAGTGGTATGTTCACTTTCCATCGATGATATCTTTACTGGTGGAACGGGGTAATTCATTTCTGGCGAATCTAATGGAGGCGTCAATTTGTCTGAACTATCACTACTGCTAGAAATAGGTCGCCTGGCACGTTTTTGTCTTGCTTTTCGTAGGACTGTAGATTCCATATCTGAGTTAAGGTCGGAAATTTTTTCTGCTGCCTTTAATTTCAGTTTTGCACTTTGAAAGTTTTCTGGAAGAATTGCATGATTTCCGAAATAAATATAAAACTTTCATTGGGTAATTTATGAGGCTCTGTGATGTAGTATATCAGAAAAATTAATTGGACAAGCGAATGAAACAATGAAAGAGAAATAGATTTTAGTTCCATGCTTCGAGATTGATCATTTCGTACATCTGTCTATGTAGAATGTTGCAAAATATTTTGAAAATTTATTACCTGTCGAACCAAAGATTCTTTTCACTGTTACAATTATACTCTCATTAGGGTTGACGTCCTTCATTTTTTGTACAGCAGTGTCATAAGCTTTGAAGGTTTTAAAGTTGGTTGGCCATAATACTTTTGATTTTGTTTCGTCGTAAAACTAATTTTTAGGAATTACTTGGAGTCCGTCGTCGAACTCAACGATGTAATATCGTTTTTCCTCCATACTTTACTGAAAAGCTCAAAAGTTAACGAAATAGTAGTTTATCATTTGTGACATCTTTAGCTGTTGTATAAGCTGAGTACTCTAATCCTTAGTGGATTACAATTTCTCTACATGTAATAAGGGTACTGCCACAGATCTATTGTTCGAATATGGGATTAAAAATATTTTCCTTCTTATCATCGATGCAGGCCACAACTTATTCGCTGATAATTTACTGACAATAAAAATATCCACCAGTGATGATGCACAGGGTTTTGTGAAAAGATCAGTCACTTCTAAATATTCTTTGCCGATAATCACTAAAGTATTGCTGGTCGAGTCTTGCACTATATTATCAATTCGAATAATGCTTCCACTGATTAATTCACAGGAGTTATTAGCCAAATTGTCAATTTCAAAAATATATCCTGCATACCTCAAGCGTTTATATTGAGGATTGCCATTTGGTAGTATTGTACTATGATGAAGATGTGATAAACGTATTTGTGGTTCTAACATATTTTTGGTTTTGCGAATACCTTTTACTTTTGAATGATGCTTCATCTCCATGTAACGGCGACTCAATTGTTGTAAGGGTTTATCAGATTTGCGTATCAATTTCTTCAAAATTTGCATAAAATTTTCGTACTTGAAAGCACTAAATGAATCCAATGGCCCAAAATTTTTCACTTCAGTCGGCAAATGGATTAGATTATGAATATTGTGAGAAATATGATGCTCTCCGTACAATCTTTTGAAATTCAATACAAAATGATCCAATAATTCTTGAGTATAGTTTAAATACTCTTTTGATAAATTTGGACAGCATAATATTCTAAATGATACATGAAGTGTAATAAAATGGTCGTATAATTCTTTAGACAGAACAGTTTTAAGGACTACAGGTCCTGTGTATAATAAAAGTTGGCGGAACTCAGTTGCCTTCCATTGTTTCAGATATTGTAGGGATCTAGGTTTTCTCACAAATTCGGTTGGAACAGCTCGTCTGATTTCTATTAAACGTTGTGATATTAAATTACATTTTCGATGAGCAAGGCGGACATTCAAATCACCCATTACCCATGAGTTGGTTAGTTTCTTTGTTGCTCCGTAGCAACCTAAATGAAGAAAATCTAATATGACGTTGGTGACAGGTCCGAAATTTGGAATACCCTCCAATATGCTGTAGCCTAAATGATAATTCTCATCTTTATGGTTTCTAAAATCTAAATCCGTTCGGTTAGGTGCCCGAATATCTGGAAAGCAAATGCGTCGTTCTCGGTATTCCCCTTCAACTATACATTTCGTACAACTGGAGTACCCCGTGTGATTTTTTACATTCAAGATGAAGGCTTTTGCTGGAGCATCACATATAATCTTATGAAGGCAAATATGAAAAATCTTTTCATTATGCGTCAAACCATTCTCAATTAGCTCAACGGCTTCATTAACAAAGTCTGCTAAATAGACATTTGCGTCTTTAGGTTTTTGGTTACCATGATAGGCTCCTATTAAATAAACGCTATCTGATGAATTAATCGAACATAAGATCGGCCATAACGCACTATTCGAAGATCTAGATAATGGTAGCCCGTCGATACCGATATCTAAATATAGGGTATCAACGAGTGACAGATCTTCAACGCATTCCTCAATGTACTGATTTAAGACAGTACGAAGACCTAAATGCCAGTATAATCCAGGTGGAACAATTTTAATACTGGTTTCCCGTGGAGTGTTGAGCAGAGTACGAGGATCTTTCGGTAAATTTTGGTGACAATCATGTGTTTTTAATATTGTTAAGAGACTAGATAACGCAGAATGGCTAATATTCTCGTGGATCGCCCACTGACTTATTAAAGTTTCAAAGCTATAAATGACATCATCGTTACATTCTTCTTCCGACGATATTTGCTGTTCTGAATTTTTATCAATACAAAAATCAGTCATTGATGTATCACTTTCTATCGATATATTGTGGTCTACATCGAGATACAGAGGAATATGTTCTTCGTCAACAATAGGGTTCACGAGAACGCAATCTCGATTATGGTTAATCGGTACAATTTCAATTTTAGAATTTTTTATGGGTGATTTCCTCAGACTCACATCAAATGAACAAGTGCTATCTGATAATAATGATTGTTGTGCAGAAGCTTCATTAGCTGCGAGTCTCCTTAAATGACGATCAGAAAAATCAGTTATTCGATTACGTGTTTTATTGACTTTCGGCATGATTAACAAGATAATGCAATTGAATAATTCGATTCGAAAATGTAAAACATTTGTTTGAAAACATCTGAGCTAGTACGGAAATTGTTAGGCTGAAAATATTAATTTATAAGGCCTTTACTAACAAATCTCTAGCTATTTGTGACTTCAATTATTTTCAGATTTACACAATAATAACACTGCACGTGGTAATGTATACTTAAAAACATTCGACCTAGTACTAAAATTTTTATACTGAAAATATTAATTTTACAAGACTTCCACTAACAAATCTCTAATCATTTGTTACTTTACGTACTTTTGGAATTATTTCAGAATATTATACCCTGCACGTGCAATTTTTGAGGTTATGTTCGTAGCCACGCAAGAATCACTCGATTTGAAATTATTGCAATGATTTTTCTGATTTGTCTCAAGGATCAGTGACATTAATTTCGCCAATTAGCAATAGTGAAGTGAATATATATGGATAACATTAATTTTTACTTACCACTACGGTATTCACACCTACGAATGGACACGTACACCCACAGCGACAAACACGATAGAAGAGATAGTTTCGAGGTTATGTATAAAGAACTACCAGTAAAAATTGGCGGGCGTTGGCGCCAATTTTAATGCGCATTCATCAAAGACCATATCCGAAAAGTGACGCACATCCGAAATGCTGATTAGCAGTACGTAACGTAAATGCGGGAAACACGAATTTTTCATTTCATGAATAGCATCGTTGACAAAATGCAATAGCATATTGAAAGCACACGAAACATTTGAATTTATCATGACAAATATAGCGTGTCTAATGATGAGAAGTCATACAAGCAAAAGAAAAAAATTAAAAATACATTTTCTCGTTGAATATTGATATATCTGTGTGTTTTCTATGAATTTCGATTTTTTTTCTTTAACACCTACGATCACGTTTTACCATTAGACATGCGGTATATTCGTAGGATATCCTATGAATATCTGAATGATCCTGAACCGTATATGGGATATCTCTAGGATATCCAATTGGTCCTGGATATACGTGGGCTGTATGAGATCTAAATAGGATATCCTGTAGACGTCCTGTGCTGTGTGGGATAATTCAAACAAGGTTACGGTTTGAGTCAAGTCTCAATTCAATGTTATTGTAATAGTTTTAGTTGTTGCAGTGAAGTCTTTATTCCTATTGTAAAGAATGTTATTTGGATAGTTTTAGATAGTTTATTCACTACATCAATACTTAACAAACATGTCTAGTCGATCAAATTAGTTTCTAATTATAAATATCCATATGAACGAATTCTGACAATTTTTTACACAGAACTTTGGTCGAAGCTAATCATTTTCAATCACAAAATAAATTATGAATTAGCGATCACAATGTCATACGTATTTCAATAAAAAAAAAAGACTACTTAATAGTGGAATATGCATGCCACTTTGCACTGATAACGAATGAAATTACATTTCTATATCTGTGGAATTTTCAAATAACATAGGGATAGTTTTTAGTATCCCAACCGTTGATCACGCAGCTGTAGAGAATTAATATATCTTTAATAGAAACATTTATTGCATATCGGGTCCAAAAGTTTTGATTGCTCGACATGGTATACCTGACAATGAAAATGTGATGATCGAGTTGAGGTTCATCATAATAAATAATCATATTAGCCGACCCTGAGTTTTACATCTACAATTTCAACTAGCGTTAATATTACATAGGTTTATTCAGATACAAGTAGCCATTCCAAGCGTCACTCCGTGGACTCCTGGGTCAAGCACCATTGGTGCCAATGCTATCGCCGTGGGGCAGACGATGATTACATTCACTGCCGGGATATCTTTCACAACGAGGTGGGCTTATTATATTATACACATTAACGTGAACTATCTTTGTTTGATCAACGAGCCTGAGTTGTGCTGATAAGATTCGTCTTCTGTACGTTTTGACACAGCTTGTTGTGTGACAACGTCAATCTGGAGTTCCACGTACACAATATCAAATTATGTTGACATTTCTTTTTTATGTCTCAGATCCTGGTAGATTCAACCAGCAACATACCGCGGACTTCCGACGCTCATTACAATTTTTTCACTGCAATGGAAGATGTTACATTATATCCTTCTAATCCTCCGCAGAAACAATATCAATGCATGAAGATACATAACCGGGCTACTACCGAAGCTCGTTTATACTTGGAGAAGTGCATGGAATATTGATATTGACAGTTATTCCTAATGCGGACTCATTCAGTATACATTCGGTGTGTTTTCAGAGTCAATGTTATATTGAATCAACATTTTTATATAGGTCAAGTATGTGCTAAAATGAATAATATCACTATAATAACAAACTCGTTGAATCTAACTAAAGAAAATTGTAGACAGAATTTTGTCCATTGTTGGGGAATTTAATATTTATTCGTTTTTATTCAAAGCTGACTGCAGTCTCGACTGTAATCGCACTATGACAATAATATCTCATGAAATAGTAGACACGCAGCATTGTTATTATGATCATTGTTATAAGAATTTTCAGTATCGCTGATACATTAATCGTGATTTACCTATTTCTCATTGATTTTAAAATGAGGTTGCCTAACTTCTATTGCGCCTCAGAATTTTCAAATTTCGAAAATATCATTTGTTTTTTATTCCACAGCGTAATTTTTCCATTGTAGTATTTTGTGCATTGTCAAAACTTTTTAGTTTTCTACGACGAAAGTGTATGTGCAGTGGATTTTTCGTAGCAAAGAGACTGCGAAGAGACTACAAAGTTTCCTGCATATGAGGCATTCCACACTGATTCGATCTGGGTCTGACCCTCGACCCCTTACATTCTGTCCGTAATTTTTCAGACAGTCCTTCTATCTTTCGAGGGTATATTGAATTTTTAAAAGATTTTGTGGAGTAAATTTGTTTATACAAAAAATAAAATCACTTGAGAAAGAAATCACATCATAGGTCACAATTTAAACTATGAAAAAAATCTGAAAAATCATGTGTCATATATCCAAATTTTGAGTTAATTAGCCAAACTGGACCGGTGATTCCATCTTATATTGTTCGATGTTTGAAAAAAAATTTTCTCAATATGCAAAAATAGTTAGCCCACTATGGGTGGTTACTTGAAAATTTTTATATGTAACACTTCACTATCAATACTTGGCAGATTTTTCAAAAAAATATAATTGTTTTTTCTAAGAAATCTTTAAAAAAATATCTTCCAAAAAATGTGAAAAACAATTCTTAAAAATCCGGTGTTACATATAATAATGTTTGAGCAACCGCCAATAGTGAGCTAACTATTTCTTTTGATTAAGCAAACAAATATTTATACAAAATGTCGAATCAAATAAGAAGGAATCACCGGCCCACTTTGGCTAATTATCTCAAAATTTTGATATATAACACATGAATTTTCAGAAATTTTTAATATGTTTGAAGTGTGGCCTTTGATATTATTTTTGTCGGCAGTGATTTTATTCTTCAATTTGCGATAATTTACTCAAAAAAAAATTTTTTAAATTCAGTAGGCCTTCGAAATATAGTAGAACCCTATGAAAAATTACGGATCGAATCCAAGGGGTGCTCGACCCAGATAAAGGTCAGAGCCAGGTAAAATCGGTGTGAAATGCCTGATATGTTTCAATCGCTGGAGGTTGTTGTTTTTTTAATGAATATAATATCTCAATTGAAAAATTGCCTCATGAATTTTTTGATTGGGCTGTTATTAATCGTAAAAAAAAAGAAATCTACTCGTTTTAAAGAACCTGTGAACTTCCTCCTTAAAAATGTTATGAATTTCAAAAGATGATGTATGTTTTTTAGACAATATTAATGCATCGTATACGCAATACAAATTTGAAAACATGTCATGTAGTAAAAAAAAAAGACGCGGTTTTCAATTTGCCACCAAAGAATTATCATTTTCTTATTTTTATTGTAAAAATTATTCTACACTTTTATTCAAACATTCGAATGTTTATTCGATTTGTAAATGATTATTACGGCAACAAGTTCGTTATATTCCTCAAACTTGGTTGTCAGCGAACGATCGTTAATTTCTTATAAAATAATAAAGATCTGGTCGTCGACTATCAGTAACAATTCTAGACGCGACTTTATTAGAGCTCACTCTAAATCCTAATAAGCCTTCTCAATAAAGTAGTTTAATTTACAAGAATGGACCGACCGAATAATTCGAATGTATCAGGTATGAGTTATTTGGGTGATAATTCTCAAAAAATATGGTCATGCTGAATAGTCTTCACAATTTTTTTTTTTTTTCGAGTCACTCGCGTGCTCCAAATAGTTTTGTGTTTTCTTCCTGGGTCGATTCAGATTATTTTAATATCTCTTACATAGTGATTCGTTATTCTTGACGAATATACCACAGGGTTTGTCGGCTATTTATTCAAAAACTTATTTTAAATTTTTTAATTTCTTATTTGTCATTTGGTTTATTTGAAATTCTTTTATTATTTGAATTAGAATTTTCTCATCCAATTTATTGTAAAATACTACATTTTTTCGTTGTTCATTCAAAATATTGTTATCACATTTTTTCATTCGGTCGATAATAATTCTTTTGTGTATATTATACATATATTCAAAAGCAAAATTCATAAAATTTAATATGCCTGATAAAAAGCCGAAAATTATATACAATCTCTAACACGTAGTAATGAGGTATTCTTCACGAATGCTTTACAGGGTTCGTCAGCTATTTTTTCAATGACATATTTTAAATATTTACTATGATATTGGCAGTTTCGATTATTTCAAATTCTGGTATTATTTGAATTCAAATTTTCTCAGGAAATGGCATATTCGGATAGGCATGCCGAATCGGTCCCCACGAATTCTTCTGTCGGCACTCTGGTGATCAATTTGGTAGCAATTAAAAATAATTCAGCCAAAATTTCAGCTTTCAATCTCAAAGCGTTTTAGAGTTATTCCAACAAAAACGTATTATTTTCATTATTATTATTTTTTTTTTTTCAATAGTCAAATTTGAAATTAATTAATGGCGATTTCTTTTCAAATACCTCCGAGTAAAAGCCACAAAAGAACACCATCCTCATGATTCCAAAATTGAAAGCCGATTTTCAACAGACGCAATGAAACTAAACCAATTTTTTTGACCGCGTTTTTGAAAAAATGCAATCGGCAAATTTTAACAAAAAACGCCTCTTATACTCCTCTATCCTCTGGAGTTCTTTCAATTTGGTGCAACATTATGAAAAAAATTGAAACCTCTTTTTTTTTTTGTTTTATTTTGATAACTTTTACTATTTTATTAATGAGAAAAAAAAAAAAAACATAAATAATAGTTTTTTCCAACAGAAAATACATATTATGCTACATCAATACTAATAAAATCATGAAATGTGTTAAAAAAAAATTCAATAAAATCAATCTTCGTCACTATCCTCATTGATAACCACAGTGTCCTGTATTATTAAAAATGCGACTCAAAATTTACAACCTAAGGAATATTCTTTAGTTTATGTGTTATTTATGTATTTTTTATTACTAAATTTCATCAGTATAGAGGAGTATAAGAGGCGTTTTCTGACAAAATTTGGTGATTGCATTTTAACAAAAACACAGTCACGAAAATTATTTTGGTTTTATTTATTCTGTTAAAAATCCTATTCCAATTTGCAAATGATATCGAAAATGTTTTCTTATGGTTTTTACCCGTATTCCGAAAAAAATTGCCATTAAATGATTTCAAATTTTACTATTTGAAAAAAAAAAAATGAAAAATATGTTGTTTTTTTTTTAATAACTCGAAAACTGCTCGAGATTGAAAGCTGAAATTTTGTCTGAATTATTTTTATTCGTTACCAAATTGATTCCCAAAGTGCCGATAGAAAACACCGTGGGGTCGATTCGGCATGCTTATCCGGCTATGCCCTTTCACGTAAAGTAATAAATTTACGTTTTTTACTACCATCACATCCTTCAGTTACACTCTCGTATTTGAACAGGGGTAAGACCCAAAATTGTGGTAGCACCAACCAATAGATGTTACACTCGGTAGCAAACGCAAAACAAAAATATTATCAATGAAAATTCAAAAATAGATTAAATTTAGTTATCTGCAGCTAATGTGAACAGTATATGGTTTTAACAAAAATTGACTGAGCAATTACATGTCATTAAACGAAATAAAAGATAACGGAATTCAGATATTAGGTATTAAAAAACAAATTTGGAAAACATATGGGTAAGGTAACATAGATCACAATTTTGGTAAGGATTAACCGTGTGAAATATTAGTCACGAATTCTGAATCGACCTGCATATGGGATATTCAGACAACTATCGCCCCATATTTAATAAGCCAAAAGATTGAAAAAAAAAAATCGCCCCCGATTTAACGCGACAATTTTTGTTGTATTAATTGCATACCAATACTGTAGTTCCATGTCAACGTCGCATTGCAGTGAATTTTTCAACCATTTTGTCACACTTTGTCGATCATAATCCGTTTGACAGTTCGGTGGCCTTTGTTCAGGATTTTGAATTGGACTCCGCTCACCGTACGCCGGCGTTTGAAGGAAGCCGAAATTATTCGTGACAAACCCATAGTAAAAGCACTTTTGACCGACGAACACCGAGAACAACGTCTGGCGTACGCGCAGACCTATTTACAGGAACTTCCTGAATTCTGGTCGCGAACTGTCTTCATGGATGGCATTTTGCACGTCTGAGGACGGACGTCAACGTGTTTGGAGGCCTAGAGACGCGCGATTAGATCCGAACTACGTGATTCAAGAGGCTCATAGCGGGCGTATCTCTCTCGCTTACTGGGGCTTCATAACCCCCAACGGTGTGGGAGAGATACGAGAAGTGGGGGGTTACATAAACCGTTTCGATTACGTGGATATCTTGGAAAATGTTTTTTATCCGTCCGTCCATCGCATGTATCCTGTAGATCAGTTTCCAGTGATCAACATGGTACACGACAAGTGCTGTGCACACTGCTCACATTGTGAGAGAGGATTGCACAGCACCCAGATATCCATGTGCTCCCACATCCTGCAAAGTCACCTGATCTGAATCCCATAGAAAATATTTGGGCGATAATGAAACGCAATAGAATATCAGGGGAAATAC
Source organism: Macrophya annulata (assembly GCA_963924015.1). Classification (NCBI taxonomy): domain Eukaryota; kingdom Metazoa; phylum Arthropoda; class Insecta; order Hymenoptera; family Tenthredinidae; genus Macrophya; species Macrophya annulata. Next base: position 19,090,024 of record OZ001258.1, read on the forward strand.
GCACAATTCCAGAACTCAAGAGCCATGGTCCAACAAACGTGGGATGGATTACGTGGGCGACTCGGTGTCGTTACCAATTGCATCAACCCCATGCCAAAACGATTTCAGGGGGTGATCAATAATCATGGATACCGGACCAAATATTGAAAACATGATAGATTTAGAGGTAAGTTGATAACGGGTAAGTGAAATATTCTATGTGGGGTTGTAATAGTCTGTAATACAGATGCGCGAAGCAGTTCACTATTCAAATTAAAATCTGAATAAACTTAAAGAGCTGAATTGAAATAAAACATTTCAAGGTATGAACGAGCTTCGGTAGTAGCTCGGTTATGTCTCTTCATGCATTGATATTGTTTATTCGGAGGATTAGGCGGCAGCATGTTGTATGTCCCGACGGTAAATATAATGTAACATCTTCCATTGCAGTGAAAGAATTGTGATGAGCGTCGGAAGGAGGATGATGGAGTCCACGCCGTGTCGCTGGTTGAATCGACCAAGATCCCAGACACAAAAAAGAAATAACACAATTTGATATTGTGTACGGGGAACTCCAGATTGACGTCACACAACAAGCTTTGTCAAGACGTATAGAAGACGAATCTAATCAGCACAGCTCAGGTTCGTTGATCAAACAAAGATAGTTCACATTAATGTGTATAATATAGATTAGTGAGTGAAGTTTACGATCGAGGTTTACGTATCCTTACAGGCTTCGGCGGCAGCTCGTTATGAAAGATATCCTGGCAGTCAATGTAATCATTGCCCACCCCAAGGCAAAAGGATTGGCACCAATGCTGCTTGACCCAGGAGTCTACGGAGTAACGCTTAGAGTGGCTACTTTACATGAATAAACACATGTAATATTAACGCTAGTTGAAATTGTAGATGTGAAACTCAGGGTCGGGTAATGTGATTATTTATTATGATGAGCCTCAACTCGATCAAATTTTCAATGTCAAGTATACTATGTCAAGCACAACTTGTTTACACAACTTGTTGATGATTCTACAAAAATTTTTCAATCCTTTCATATGTCACACGACAAATTCAAAATATTGCTGAACTCATTAAAGGAAGATTCACAAAAAGTAACGCCATTTCGCCGATCCACATGCCCCGAAGAAGGACTTGCCGTTTGAGGTAAGTATTAATAAAAATTATCATACCAGCATTTTCGACTGACATAAATTCAGGTTACGTATGATTTATGTTGAATGTAAAGGTATATATTCGCACATGGGCAATTTATTACATAAGTTTACAAACATCAAAGAAATGCTTATATTATAATAAAGTTTATCGTGAAATGAGAGATGTGGACATTATCACATTCAGTATGAAATTACGGATCGAAAATGACTGTGTAAGACCACGAAGTATCAATATTCATCTGAAAATTATTCCAATGAATTTTTCAATAATATACTAGATTAATTGAAACCACTAATGCTAATACATAAATGAATATGAGTAATAAAATTAATTGGTCTGAAATTCCACTTCACTAAGGCAGAGAGAGCAAACTACTGCAGGTTGCAGTAGGATCTGAAGGATCGTCTACTATAATTATTATGCCCAGATCCATGCGACACGCTCGAAGTATGGTTTTTAAAATGATCCGGCTTATCGTGATATTTTGGCGTTAACTGTTCATCCTCAACGTTGTCTAGTGGCTCATTTAGCTGATAACTTTGCGCAAATGTAGTTGCTATACGCATCTCATACTCGTTTACTAATCCAAATATTTGTACTTTAATTTTGATTTGATCTTGGATCGGAAATGTCCCAACACTGCGTCATGGTAACGAAAAAATTCATCAATGGACTGAGGGCTGACTTTGGCTCATCAGCTGGCTAGTCTATTTTCAATTCACAGATACCATGTGTGCGTTGTAGACGGATATTTTGTACTTGATTGAAATTATTTACAATATTTATAGTTCACATCATAAGTCGTATAGATTGTTAAAAACAATATAAAATTTTCAACTGTAGCGTGAACACCGATAAACTTATGGGTTGACTAGCAGGAAAATATGGTGTACGCATATATCATTAAATTGTTCACGTCATGTAACTACATTCAATATTGTAAATTCTCGTGAAATCCGCTGAAAACTTTTAAAAATCGTAATTTATACCAAATATTTGGAATATTAGAATGAAATCATGAAATCACATGAAACCCAATATGAAAATTTGTCAACTCGCATAGCGACCTTCAATTTGTATAGCGAAAGTAAACAGAGAATTATACACCTGCCACATTATATCTTGACCATTCTATCAACAGTTCATATCAAAATCATTGTTACCATTTAGACAATCAAGAGATATTCAACTAATTATTCTCTTAAAATGAAATTGTCCCGCCAACCATTTTTAAAAGACCGTAAATTTTGGTGTTTTCAACTCCTGGGATATCTATTTATTTTGATTTTATCACACCGTAACTTATTTGATCGAATATGCCGGGATATCACGAATTGTAGTCACGAATGATATGTATTGTGATGTACGGATATCACCTCTTACCAGATCCATTATACGGACGACTTGGAGTTTCTTCGTTATTGTTATCACCATCATCTTCATCATTATGGTCGTTCAAATCAATATTTTCTACAACGTCCAGCATCAACGAATCGTCTTGACTATTTTCTTGAGATCCAGTGGATGTATTTTCAAATATATTTGAATGGGTTTCCCTATCATTAAAATATATTTCAAGAAACTGCATCTGATTCTCATATTTCCAGGGCCTTATTTTTTTAGATGCTTGCCTACTTTTGGTTTTGCGGGCATTCATAGCTTTTCTGTAGCAATCGCGAAGCTTTCGCCAGCATTGCTTACACTGTTTAACTATACGAATGAGAGTCATAATTGTAGTTATAAATATACTCGCATAAATAACTAACATCTATAAACATTTCATTCAACTATACTCAGAGTGATTTTTAAAAAACCTTGATTGTGGCGTGAAATATTTCTACAGAAGTCAGAGATTTATATGTCTAATATAGAATTCGATTGCAGAGTAGTGATGTTTTCATGTGATAAATGATAGGGTCGAGTTGAATAAAATGGCTGGTTTGCAAGAGTCTACTTATCTGTCACTGATGTGCGGCCAAACTTTGGGACACTCATAAAATTTACAAGTTTTTTGTAGTAAAATATAAATACAAAATGATAACATGTTTTTGAATAAGTTTTGGTTGGTATTTTTAGCACAGCGGTTGTTGTATGACTTTATCCAAAATGTCAAATTAACATCGACGACTGTCGTCAAGTGGTGTCATCCACAGTTTGTAATTAGTGTAAATTGTAAAAGACGATTTTCGTTACAGATATCTAACGACTGGCGACTTATTCAAAGCATTAGCGTCCAGTTACAGATTAGGAGACACTACAGTACGAGAAATCGTACACGAGACTTGTAAGATAATTTGGATGAGATTATCTCCGATTGTAATGCCGGTACCTGATATCAATCAATGGAAATCGATAGAAAATGTTTTCAAAGATGGAACTTTCCCAATTGTATTGGGGCCTTGGATGGCAAACACATAAATATTGAAGCGCCAGGAAATTAAGGGTCACTGTATTTCAATTACAGAAAATCATTCACTGTTGTACTTATGGCGCTAGTAGATGCGGATTATCGATTTATTGCTGTGGACGTCGGTGCCTACGGTAAAAATAGTGATGGAGGTATTTTTGCCAAAAGCAGTTTCGGAAGAGCATTGAATGATGGTACTTTTAACGTGCCTGCCGATAAGCCCCCGCCTGGAAGTAACCAGCTACTACCGTACGTTATTGTTGGCGACGAAGCTTTTCCACTAAAACGAAATATTATGCGCCCATACCCTGGCCCTCAGTTAAGAGATGATGAGTCGAAAAAAACTATACAACTATAGACTATCCAGAGCCAGATGGCAGAATGAAAGGATGAGAATGGGAATGAGGATTAACGATGAATAAGTAACATGGGTATCAATAATGCACACCCTACATGTTAATTGTGTCATTTAAAAAACAAAAATCGGTAATGCTCCTTACGTAATAATAAATTTTTTTTAAATGATGTATTCTACTCAATTCAATAACCTGACGTGGCTATCATTGAACGCAGTAAATGAACTTGATCGAATTTTTGAAGTTGCATTTTATTAGAATGAATTCGTGTAATTGAAAAAATGCAGCAATCCGCTGTTACATTATACTACTTCTATGTCAGGTCTGCGACTTCGATTGATTGTCACCGGAAATATAGCGCCAAGAGGCGAATTCAAGAAAATAACCAGTCGAATAAAAAAGAGGATCCATGTTGACAATACAAGCACTATTCATTGCTAATAATTAAATTAGTGTACTTACCTGGTAGTTTCATCACTCTCGAAATATTATTCCAACAATTTTCTTTAGAATGATGATTCGCGTACTGCGGATGACTCATGTTGTAGAGAGAATTATACTTAGCCACTAGCATTATCAAATTTTTTCCATTTATAGTCATAATTGAAAAATTTCTGCGTAGTCGATAAGCAAACGTGACTATAATAGGGATAAGTTGATTTGTCTGTCATATTTTCGGTTTACCATAACGACTGTTTAAACATTATCAAAAAACAAATTTTGTAAATGGTACCTATGTGAAATTTTAAATGATACGCATCCAGATGGCAATGATCGATGTATGTACAGTAATGTTCAATGATGGGGGTCTCAGTGGCTCACCATTTTTTTTGGACAAAAACTAAAACGAGTTTCCACTCTCGCAATAATTTCATGTGCCTTTGCCCAACGAAGCAATATCCAAGATATGTGGAGAAACCACGCCTGCTGCCTCCAGCAGCTGTCATCCGATAACCTCGAATTTTACAAAGCTACCAATGTCTTGATGAAAAGTTGTACCGTCAAAATGTCTAACCCTAAAATTTACAACTGCATGAATGTTATTAATTGTATAAGTTAGCCCAACGAAGAAGATAATATCTGCGGAAATAATAATAAATAAATTACCAATTACGTTTTTGAATGGACGCAGATGCTCGAAATTCGAAATTTCAGTTTCGAACTTTTTCCTAACATTTTTACACTTATTACTACTCGTATAAATGACCAAAACAAAAATCAAACTAATTTAATGGTAGAAATAGGTTTTTGAGGCCTTCGAGCGTATACTTGAATTTTTTTTCAACTTTTTATACCGATTTTTACAGCTTGAAAACTTCAACTGATCCTGAAAAACCCAGTCTGCCGACATAGAATCTTAATAGTTTCAATTTTGTTTATTCTCTTCATGCATACTTAATACGCATGTTTGGCGGATCAAATTAATTTCTAAATATAAATATATAAATGAATTTTGACTATTTTTCGTACAGAAGTTGGGATACAGGGACGGCAATTTTTCATTTTTGCACACTAAATGATACACAAACAATACATATCGATATCGTACACGTAACAATTTTCACCTATAGGAAATCATACAATAATAATTTCATTCTTCATTTCTTCATGTTTTATTACACGTCTTTCTTGAGATCACGTAACCAACCCTAAGCGTCACTCCCTGGACTCCCGGGTCAGGCGTCATTGGTCCCAATGTTCTTACTGCGGTGGTCGACATCACATTACATTTACCGCCTGGACCGTCTTTACAGCGAGCCGCCACCGAAGTCTGCGGAGAAACGGAAGCATCGATCGTTACAGTCACCTGCGAATCTATATCATACACATCAATATAAGCAATATTTTATTGATCAACGAACCTGACCTGCGCTGATAAGATTCGCCTCCTTTACGATTTGACGAGGCCTGTTGTGTGACAACGTCAGCCTTCAATTCCACGACGTCAATATGAATTTGTGTCAACGCTTATTTTTTTTTTTTTCTCAGATACGGGTCGATTTCACAAACGACACACCGTGGACTCCTTCCTCATCGGGACAATCTGTACAGCGTGTCCAGAATCTGAGTTACAGACTATAACCATCACACGTAATATCTTACTAGACAGTTACAAGCTCACCTCTATCATATAAATATTGCAGCAGGTAATCATTGCTAGCGAACACCACCTGACGTCGAGGTGACTTTATGTGACTTTGCACACGAATATCTGGGTGATAAACACGAGCCCTCATAATCCATATCACAACGACATAAAGTATTTTCATTGTCATATAGATTTAAATTATCTTGCTTCAGTTATGGAGTTTGTTAAATCAGAGAACATCTGAATTAATAAATTGCATGAAATATTCTTATTGAGATAGTAATTCTTAATGTCAACTCATTTAGTATAGAATCTGGTGTGTTTTCAAATTCAATGTTATATTGAATCAATGGTAACTAAACTAATGGTATAATTTTAGAATAAAGGTTAACGTAGATTTACTGAGGTGAGAGTTGCTCTGTGACGCATCGATCTCGCTGCGAGTTGCAAATAGATTGATCTATTGACGACATTAGATTAACAGACAATTTTTTACCTTGATATTGACAGCAGCAAAAGTTTATGTATGGACAAATATCTGCAGAAACTAATATCGGTTTTACTAAACTGGATGAATGTTACGAAGTAAAATAGTATTTTGACCATTTTTCGGTAATTCAATATTTGTTCTTTTTTAATTCAAACAAAACAGACTGCAATCTTCACTGCGCGTCAATACAATATATTTTCTCATGAAATGGTAGACACGCAGCATTTTTACTACGATCATTGTTATGAGAGCTTACAGAATCGCTTATTCATCTATCATGATTATTTATTGGTTAATTATCTATTCTAAAATAACGTTGATTAACTTCCATCGCGTGTCTGAATTTTCAAACGTCAGTTTATAATTTCGAAAATATAATTCGATTTTTGGTCCTTACAGCAATTTTTTTCATTCTAGTATTTTTAGTCTTTGAAAGTACTTGAAAAAAATTGAATCTTCTGCGACGAAAGTGTATGCGCAGAGGACTTTTCATAGTGAGAAGACAGTGATAGGTTTTCTACATAGTTCCACCGTAGAAAGTTCAAATTTTGTTTGAGACACATGATATCACAAATGAGAAATTGCTTAAATGAATTTTGGATTGGATTGTTCTTAATCGTTTTTAGAACATGCAATCGAATTCAATGTCTGTAATTTTCACAATATTAATCATACATTGTATACGCCATATAAATTTCGTAAACGTGTGATACGGAAAAAAAAAAGTATTTTACAATTTTTTACCAAAAAATTATAATTTTCTTATTTTTATTAAAAAAATTATGCTACATTTTTATTCAAATATTTTTTTTTTTTTATTGAATTCGTATCTCGTCATTATAGATGTAAGTTTGTTATATGCATTAGACTTGGTTGTCAATGAACGATCGCCAATTTTTTTTTTAAATAATGCAGTTATCGTCAACGATCACATAAGCGATTCGTGCCGCGCGTCTATAATAACAGAGCTCGTAACGTTTTATATTAACAAACGCAAAGTAAATTAATTTTGAAAAATGGACCGAAATGGTGTTAATATATCAGGTATGTTTTCTTTGAGCGATAATTCACACATAATATGGGCACGCTAAATTGTCCTAATAAATTTTTGGTTTGATCACGTCACTCGCGGGCTGTAGATAGTTTTCGCTTCAGTTTTCGATTAGTGTTGGCTTACAGGCTCGATTGAAATCAAATATATTAATATCGCTCCGAAACGTTGGGTCGTAAATCTTAGTATTCATCAAAACTTCTGTATAATTGTTGAGAATGAATGTTCTTGTATCGAAATTTGAATCAAATATAAATATGCATTTCTCAAAGTCTTGAGTATTGACTTCGCATATCGTCTAGACTTTGAAACTCATTTTTCTGCTAATTTTCGGAATATATTATTGTAAAAAAAAAAGGAATTAATTGATAAATTACAGACAGTAGTGCTCTTACTGTAGGACGGGCAAAGCGTGCCCCCTTCAAAATCAATTTCGTATAATTTTATATAATTTGATCAAATTTGATATGAGTGTATTACGTTATATAAATTTACGTTCATTTTTGTATGATTTAAAAAAAATTCCTTTAAAGCTGAGGCAAAATCACTCTTTCAGCGACATGTCACATTAGACTAGGCAAAAAAATTGACTTTTTTTTTTTCAAGTATATCGAAAATATTGTTTAGGGTGACAAAAAAAAAATTATTGTGAGAATTTGAGTCCTTAAGGGCAATCCCTAGTCGCCCACCTCCTTTTTGTCGAAGAAGGGGTGGAATTGACACGTGTCGATTATTATCCGAACCCAGGCGTCGAAAGCGCAAAAACAAAATGCATAGCGTTAATTCTATTTCAATTCCTAACATATACGTACAAAAACATATTCGTTTCGTGCGAAAATAGAGCTTTCAGATCGCATTTAGATTTGTCAAGTGTGAATTTCCTCGGCGACCATGTGTAATAGTAATCGTAATAATCGACATGTGTCAACCCCGTCCCGTTTTCGACAAAAAGGAGGCGGGCGACTAGGGATTGCCCTTAATATTAATATTAGGAGGTCTATCATCGCAATTTTAGATTTTTTTTCCTGAGCGGGTTTTTTTTATAACTTTTCATGGAGCGAATTTAGCCGAAAATGTTAAGAGACTTTGTTTGTAGAGTATTTGATTTCCTATAAGAATATTTATCGATTTTTTTCTTGATACTAATTTTTACATGAATTACAAAATTCCAAAGTTGAAAGATCAAATTGTAAAACTATACCAATTTTTAAGACATGATTGTAAGAAAACGGTTCATCTTACGGAAAATTTCAATCAGACCTTTTTTGTCGAGCATTCAATTTCCTTTAAAAAATATCTTCGATTTTGTTTAACTCAATGGTTTGGGAGGTCTGAGACAAAAACCCACCCAGGAAAAAAATCGAAAATTGCGATGATAGACCAGTTAATATACATATTAAGGACTCAAATATTCACAATAATTTTTTTTTATCAACCTAAACAATATTTTCACTATACTTCAACAGAAAAAAAAAATAGTCGATTTCTTTGCCCAGTCTAATGTCACACATGTGCAGTGTTAGTTTGTGATAAACAAAATGTATTTAAATTTAATCTGCCTATAAACCAAAAACCGAAAATTGTATACAATCATTTACACATGGTGTATCAGAATTCTTGACGAATATTTTATATGGTTCGTTTGCTATTTCTTCAAGACAATATTTGATATTTTATCTTGATTTCTGCAATATTGCTTTATCTAAATTTTTGTTCTATTTAAATTAAAATTCTCGCAGTCAGGTTTTTGGAACATATAAAATTTTTTGGTTGATTAGGGAAAAAATACTATCAAATTTCTGATTATTTGAAAATTATTAAAAAAATTAATTCTTCTATGTATTATTTAGTAATCTCATAGATAATACCACTGATGTGTCTTCATCAAGGTAAAAACTGCTTGTTGAAAGTTGATTACGTGATAGGAATTACAAGCAAAAAAATTAAGTAATTAAAATTCAGAAGTAAATTGCATTCGGTTTTCCATAGCTCTTTAACAACATTAATGATTTTATGAAAAATTGACTGAAGAATTACATGACATCACACGCAACAAAAAATTATATACATGTATATGTTGAAACAAAATTCATAAGCATTGATAAGAGAATTTAGATCCCAATATTGAAAAGGATAATTGACCATGCAAAATATTAGTAACGATTTCTGAATCATCCTGTATATGGGATATTTCAGCAACTATTGCCCACGATGTGATTACAATTTTTAAATTTTATTAATTGTGAATTTTCAAAACATTTATGGGACGTGTAGGATAATCTATGGAGGATGTTTGATTGTATAAAATGAGTTATATATTTAGAATTAATATCAAGAAAAATATTTAATGACACTCATTAATAGAATATGTCGTTGTGATATAAATCATAACAGGTCTGTCTCTTACACAGTGTTCAAATTTTTCTAGAGATAACTCGTGGGCGAATCGTCGGAATGAATGAGGCAGGGTGGTCCGATGAGCGAATCGCAGCCGCTATCGGCTGTACAGTGAGAACGGTGCAGCGATGGGTTAGGAAGTTTGCTGAGGCTGGGGAAGATGGGTTGCGCGATCACCGGGTAAATAATAAAAGCGCTCGTAAGACCCTCCCAGAAGACGTCCAAATCGTCGAGCATTTTGTCGATCATAATCCATTCGACAGTTCAGTGGCTTTTGTTCAGGATTTTGACCTGGATGTAAGTCCGCTCACCGTGCACCGGCGTTTGAAGGAAGCAAAATCAATTTGTGACCAACCTTTAAAAAAAAACCTGTTTCGACCGATCAGCACCGAGAACAACGTCTGGCGTACGCGCGGACCTATTTACAGGAACTTCCTGAATTCTGGTCGCGAACTGTCTTCATGGATGAGAAGGCATTTTGCACGTCTGAGGACGGACGTCAACGTGTTTGGAGGCCTAGAGACGCGCGATTAGATCCGAACTACGTGATTCAAGAGGCTCATAGCGGGCGTATCTCTCTCGCTTACTGGGGCTTCATAACCCCCAACGGTGTGGGAGAGATACGAGAAGTGGGGGGTTACATAAACCGTTTCGATTACGTGGATATCTTGGAAAATGTTTTTTATCCGTCCGTCCATCGTTTGTATCCTGTTGATCAGTACCCAGTGATCAACATGGTACACGACAACAGTGCTGTGCTTACTGCTCACATTGTGAGAATGGATCGCACAGCATCCAGATATCCGTGTGCTCCCTCATCCTGCGAAGTCGCTGGATCTGAATCCGATAGAGAACACATGGGCGATAATGATTCGCAATAGAGTATCAGGTGAAATACGAACGTTGCCAGAATTGAGATCCCTAGTCCAACAAACCTGGGAAGGATTACGTGGGCGACCCGGTATCGTTAGCAACTGCATCAGATCCATGCCTCAGCGGCTTCAAGAAGTGATTGACAATAATGGTTTTTGGACCAAGCATTGAGCCGTAGCAATGACCGTAGCAAAGATTACCTGTTGTAATATTTATATGATACAGGTGAGCTTGTAGCTGTCTAGTGAGATATATTACGTGCGATTGTTATAGTCTGTGACTCAGATTCTGTACATGCTATACAGATTGTCCCGACGATAAATATAATGAAACATCTTCCACCGCAGTGAAAGACTTTGAACGACGACTTCTGTATGAGGAAGGAGTCCGCGGGTCGTTTGTGAAATCGACCCGTATCTAAGAAAAAAAAAAAAATAAGCGTTGACACAAATTCATATTGACGTCGTGGAATTGAAGGCTGACGTTGTCACACAACAGGCTTCATCAAATCGTATAGGAGGCGAATCTTATCAGCGCAGCTCAGGTTCGTTGATCAATAAAATATTTCAGATCAGTATAATATAGATTCGCGGGTGACTGTAACGATCGATGCTTCTGTTTCTCTGCAGACTTTGGTGGCAGCTCGCTGTAAAGACGGTCCAGGCGGTAAATGTAATGTGATGTCTACCGCAGTAAGAGCTTTGGAACCAATGACGCCTGACTCGGGAGTCCAGGGAGTCCAGGGAGTGACGCTTAGGGTTGGTTACGTGATCTCAAGAAAGACGTGTAATAAAAAATGAAGAAATGAAGAATGAAATTATTATTGTATGATTTCCTATAGGTGAAAATTGTTACGTTTACGATATCGATATGTATTGTTTGTGTATCATTTAGTGTGCAAAAATGAAAAATTGCCGTCCCTGTATCCCAACTTCTGTATGAAAAATAGTCGAAATTCATTTATATATATTTATATTTAGAAATTAATTTGATCCGCCAAACATGTGTATTAAGTATGCATGAAGAGAATAAACAAAATTGAAACTATTAAGGTAATTCTATGTCGGCAGACTGGGTTTTTCAGGATCAGTTGAAGTTTTCAAGCTGTAAATCGGTATAAAAAGTTGAAAAAAAATTCAAGTATACGCTCGAAGGTCTCAAAAACCCATTTCTACCATTAAATTAGTTTGATTTTTGTTTTGGTTATTTGTACGAGTAGTAATAAGTGTAAAAATGTTAGGAAAAAGTTCGAAACTGAAATTTCGAATTTCGAGCATCTGCGTCCATTCAAAAACGTAATTGATAATTTATTTATTATTATTTCCGCAGATATTATCTTCTTCGTTGGGCTAACTTATACAATTAATAACATTCATGCGGTTGTAAATTTTAGGGTTAGACATTTTGACGGTACAACTTTTCATCAAGACATTGGTAGCTTTGTAAAATTCGAGGTTATCGGATGACAGCTGCTGGAGGCAGCAGGCGTGGTTTCTCCACATATCTCGGATATTGCTTCGTTGGACATAGGCATATACAACATCAAGGTCTCACACGGCATCAATAGACTAAGCCTCTGATGAGGGTAGCACATAACTGCCGGAACGTCAGGCGAAATTGAACCATTGGCTCCGACTGGATTGATTCAAACCTTTCTTAATATCAAAAGTTCGAGCGATAACGGCAAGATGTACAACTTCTATCTTGATTTATGTGAAATAATTGCGATAATTTTCGGTATTAATTTATGAACATTTCACTTAGGAATTCTGAAAAATATATAGAAATGTTAGTTGACTAAAGAAAATAAAATAAAAAAAAAATTATATCAAACTAAATGAAATCTTTTGAAATGGTTTGATTGACCCATACCTTTTTGTCGAACAAGGGACGGGGTTGACACATGTCGATTATTATCCAAACCCAGGCGTCCAAAACGCAAAAACAAAATGCATAGCGTTGACTCTATTCCAATTCCGAACATATACGTCCAAAAACATATTCGTTTCATGCGAAAATAGAGCTGGTAGACCGCATTTACATTCCTCAAGTGTGAATTTTTTCGGCGGCCATTATCATGCAGCTGTCCGCCGAGCTTAGCTGGCCCGCGAGGTAGGTGGCGCTACGAATTTATCGCTTCGACGCAAATTTCACGATGCTTTATATATTTTAGTGTACTATCCTTGCGTCGGAGCGATACATTCGTGGCCCCATCTACCTGCCGGGCCAGCGAAGCTCGGCGGACAGCTGCATAATAATGGCCGCCGAGGAAATTCACACTTGACAAATGTAAATGCGGTCTATCAGCTCTATTCTCACATGAAACGAATATGTTTGGACGTATATGTTCGGAATTGGAATAGAATCAACGCTATGCATTTTGTTTTTGCGTTTTCGACGCCTGGGTTCGGATAATAATCGACATGTGTCAACCCCGTCCCTCTTTCGACAAAAAGGAGGTGGGCGACTAAGGATTGGCCTTAACTATTCTACATTGACAAAATGACGCCCAGAGTATTGTATTCAACCAAAAATCACTAATCGAAATACATGTGCGTGCTTTACTCACAAAAATTTCTCTTTGCTTGTACAAGCTTTTCACAGTTTTAAGTTATTGACAGTTAATACTTCATGTAAAATTTTGAACAGTCTCTTATGTGACAGTAGTTCTGAGTTATGTCTGTCAAGAACATGTGAAAAATGTAAGTTAAAAGAATTAGAATTCAATCTGAAAGATAATAATTCTAATGATAAAATGACTTACATGAAATGGGAAGTACCTTCAGAACAAAATAAATGAAAAAACAAAAAAACCAATAACTGTCAAAATTACTGCAAAAAAAAATTTCATGTACAATAGGGCAAGCAATTATTTTGAGCATTAGTTACATTTGTTTATAGCTCATGAATACAGAATTACTCACCAAAACAACGCAATAAAAAAACTAACTCAGTCCCTACAAAGCAATGAGTTAGGATTACTTATTGACTATAGTGAAAATTATTCGTGTGAATATGAAACGTAAGTTCAGTCAGTACACTTTGGGGCTAGCAGAGTACGATGTACTTTACATACTGGCATGGTTTATTCTTCAAATTTTTCTCAAGGCTTCGCTACTTTGTCAAAATCACTCAGATATGATCTTTCTGCTATAATTGTTCACATGGGAAAAAAAGACTTGATGTTTATCTTATAACAACTCCATAAATAAAAAAATTACACATTATGAGTGATGGTCCAATGACACAGTACCGCAATAAAAAAATGTTTTATTTTATAACGCAGTACTTACCACAGTGCTATACTCAGTTAGAAGACATAACGTATAACTTCAGCGAGGCTGGCCATGGAAAAAATTTAGCTGCTGGAATAGGTTATGTAAAAAAATTAGCAGATGACTAAGTTAAATATGGCACGGATGTGTCAAATTTCGATTCTTTGTTGTCGATTTTGCTTCAACGTGTTAAATCTGTATACATTGATAGCGTTACAGAAGAGGAAATATCGAACATTGATGCAATATTACCAAACAATTTCAAGGCTTTCATAGGCACTATGAAAGTACATCAATATACGTGGAATAAACTACAGCATAATTGTATTTTATTCAATTCATTAAGTTGTTTTGATTGATGTTTTGATTGTTGTTTTGATGAAAATTCATATCGACACTTCTCTATGGAAAGAATTGATTATTGTTCAAACGATAAAGTTCGAAAAATGAACGGCAGATTGATGCAAAAAGGGAAAAAATCGGAGGATTCCTAGCAAGAAGTTGAAAAATCGCCAAAGCTGATTGTAATGTCCTCCAAAAAATTTTGCTAGTGATTATTCAGCAAAAATTTAGACTGTGTCACTACGTAGAAGCTCAAGAATTCGAAAAATATTGTGATGAGAATCAAAAACTACATTCAAATCAATTTATTTTTCGTAAAATCATATGTTAGATTTTAGTTGATTAATATTTTATATGAATTATAATATATTACTATTTGTTATAAGTTACTATATTATAAATAGGTTACCATTTATTCTCAAAGGTTTAAATAATGAGTACAAAAGAGTTTAAAAATGTTATAATACAATTCATAAATAAATGTAATGATTTTTCTGAAGAATGTCTACCAAATTTATTTCATGTCAGTACTGTGGATGAATGAGTCAGTACCGTGTCACGGTAAATTTGAAATTCGATTCTCCCTCTCGATATTTTGAACTTGTAGCGAAATCCTCTCCAACTTTTATTTTTACAATATAATAGAGTATTAATATGCATTAAAAACTAGAAAAGTTTAATTATAGAATCAAAAAATGTTTAATCAAAAAAGAAACAGAACAGAATCACCCATATATCTTTGCAACGTCGGGTAACTGAAGCCATAAACTGAACAGATAGTCATATCATTGTGTCTCATTCGACTCGACGTTGAAAACAAGGATAAGCATTACTATTTATATTCTTGTATTATTATTTATATATGTTGAGCTGAGCTCTCTTTCTCGGGCAATGCGAGAACTGAGAATTATCATGGCTTTCCAACAATTTACAATCGCTAATTACAACGAACTGCGAGTTTTCAGAATCAGACCACATTTCTGCATAAAACAGAGATGTTTTTTGATGGGTGTATTCGTAATTCCGTATAGAATGGGGCTCTGACCCTCGTTTTTGCGAAAACGATGCGTAGACTCTAATATAAGTCGACATAAGTGACATGCCCACATTTTACTACAAAACAAAAAAAAAAAATAATTTTATTTCCGTGAATTTTCATGCTAACTCGAACTCATTGTTCGTCTTTCATTCCCTGCCAAAAGGATAATCCGATTGAGAACTCCGTTTCCGAGATATTCGAAAGAATAAAAGTGCCGGTCAGTTTCGACTAGGAATCCCCTCAAGCTGAACACGTATTCTCAATACAACCAAACCTTTACCAAAATATTCCTAAACTCCATTTTATTGTCTACTAACTTATATTTAAGGGGGTATTCTGGTTTAGAAATTCGAAAAAATCGATTTTTTTTTTTGCATATTTTTATAGCATAACCCTTCAAGAAAATGTCTCTAAGAGGATTTTTCGAAATTTAAATTATTTTCCGAGTTACAGCTTATTTTGTGACGCGCTGACAAAACCGTTTCGCAGCCGGGTCGGAGCGAGCGAGCAAAACACGATCGGGAAACTCTGGCGCTCTGGCCGCCAAGGTCTTTTGTACTCGATATATATTTCTCGGAATTCACTACTCGGCGATCGTTTCAACCAATTTCGTTCAAATATATTCACACTAAGTGCTCCAGTTTAGTTTAGTTTTGTTTCGACTATATCACGCTGTACAGGCGTAAGTATTTTGAAATCAGTGAAGTGAAAAAATTTGTTTTCAGTGTAAAATTTTATTAATTTTATTAATCAGTTAAAAATGGACAGAAAATACAGTCGAGGTACGAGTCTTCGTGCATGTAGACAGAGGAAAAGAAAACCTCCATGTAATCTCGGTCGTAGGAAGTCAGATACAAGCTCTGCAAGTGCCTCTGCAGCTAAGCTTCGCAAATCAACTACAGAAGATGTTATAATTGAAAATACATACGGGTATTGTATCTTAGAATTTTTTTCAGTTTTTACGGCTTTATCTTCAGTAATTCTGTGTAGTACATGCAAGAAAAGTATAAATTTTTCGCGAACTGCAGCACGTGGATTGGGATTCCAGATCACATTGAAGTGTAGTTGTCCAAACATACATTATATCAATTCATCGCCATTTATAAATAAAGCTTTTGAAGTTAATCGTAGAATTGTTGCTGTAATGAGACTTTTAGGAGTTGGGAGAGAAGGTATAAATATCTTTTGTAGCATGATGGATATTTGCCACGGGATGTCAATAAGTATGTATTATCTTTGTATGGACCAACTGTATAAGGCAGCATCTTCAGTATATGAATCTGTAATTTCCAAAGCTGTTGAGGAAGAAAAGGAATTGATGCAAGAGCATAAACCTGATACTGACTCCACGCATCTTACTGTGTCAGGTGACAGGACTTGGAAGAAGCGCGGCTTGAGCTCACTGTTTGGAGTTACTACACTAGTCGGAAAATACAGTAAAAAAGTTATTGATACCGTAGTAAAATCAAGCTTCTGCCATGGATGTAATTTATGGAAAGGTAAAAAAAAATCGGACATTGAAGCTTATAATGATTGGTATAAAGAGCATCAAGATACATGTACTATCAATCATAAAGGAAGTGCCGGCAAAATGGAGGTGGATTCGGTCGTTGAAATGTTTAGTCATTCGGAGGAAAAACATGGGGTAAAGCTTATAAAATACATTGGTGACGGTGACTCTAAAACATTCAAAGGAATTCTTGATATAAATCCATACGATGGTGATCCTATAGTCATAAAAAAAGAGTGTGTAGGTCATGTCCAAAAAAGGATGGGGTCCCGTTTGCGGAAAGCAAAAAAAAATAATACTGGTATTGGTGGTAAAGGTCCTGGAAAGCTAACTGATAAACTTATAAATGAACTAAGTCTTTATTATGGCTTAGCCATTCGACGGAATCCAGAGTCCGTAGAAAATATGAAAAATGAGGTATGGGCTACTTATTTTCATAAAATTTCTACGGATTCTAATTCACATCACTTTTGTCCACAGGGTTCATCGAGTTGGTGTAAGTGGCGGGTCGCTGAAGCTGAAGAAACTCTGGATGAATTTCAACATGATAATCCACCATTAACTGAAGCAGTTCAGAAAGTAATTAAGCCAATATACGAAGATTTGTCTTCAGAAAGCTTGCTGGAAAGATGCTTGGGCTCAGAAACTCAGAATAATAACGAGTCTTTAAATTCACTCATCTGGACTTTCGCACCCAAGCATATTCATGCTGGTACCCATACTATTGAAATTGCTAATTTCATTGCCGTATGCATATTTAATGAGGGATTTTTACCAGTTTTGAAGATTTTATCATCAATGGGGATTACAATTGGGCCAGAATCTCACGCATTCGTGAGCAGACGTGATCAAGTCCGAATTAACAGGTCAGAGGTACGAGCTTCTAAGGCTTCCAAGGAAGCTAGAACTGCTAAATCATCGGAAAGGGCTTCACTAAACATGACATTTGAAGTAGAAGAAGGTACTTTGTATGGAGCAGGGATAGCTGATTAACAAGAAGTAAGTATAACACGTCATTAAACGACTACAACTGCGCGCGACTTGTTCTCAAACTTTAAACTCATTTTTCTCATAACTACTTTTCTAGAAACGGTGTGCATGATATCTCAAGTTCTACTCAACCGATTCACATGAAATTTTACACAGAGCTTTCTTATACATTATCGTATCGCACTACGAAGAGCTTTCAAAAGAATTTTTTTTTATATTTTTAAAAAATTCCGAACGACAAAAAAACAGGGAAAATACGAAACTTTTTTTTCAAAAACGTTTCGTAGTGCGATAACTACACTCTTCCTCTTCACGGATTTCGCATAAATTTTCATTTCAGGTCACGAAAAGGGTTTTATATCCTGCACACCAGGACAAGCCATTGTTTTATCAGTCCCCACTTCGCCGACCTGCAGTTTTTTGAAATTTAATTTTTTTTCTTATATTATTAATGTTTTGTATTCTTAAAATATCAATAAAAAGCATGTAAAAAAATGGATCGTAAAAATAATTTTTGATTTTTTTTTATCGCGTCGAAAAAAATACCTTAAATTCGGGCTTCTAAACCAGAATACCCCTTTAATCACTCAGAGAACTCCTAATTGATTTACGGACCTCCTCCACCCCCCATTCCGTAACACTCGTACGGTGTGATAAATTCGGACCGACAGTAAGACCGAAAATCCTATGTAACTTCTCTTACACACATAAAACGAAGGTCATAGCAGAGTATTCATTAGGTAGAAGAGTAGACTGACCTAATTTGCGATATCACCTATATTTCTCGACAAGAGATTTTCTGGTTTGTAACGCGCGCTGGCCGGGTATTTAAATGGAATAAAAGTTACAATCATAGCGAGAAAGACTCTGCGAGGTACCCTACTTGGTGTTTAGCCGTGAGGGTACCCGCTCGCGCCGTCAGATGGCGTTAATGCTATACAAGATATTCAACCTGGTGGGTACTTCGTTTAAATAAATAAAATGATTTTAAGACCGCCAAATTACAAACCTATAGCGTTTTTGACTACACAAATACTCGAATACCTGTCTATATGTACGTCGAATCCTTCTATTTGTGTCTACCTCGTGGCATAGCTCAATTGCGTAGTGCTTCTCAAAGTAATAACATGTCTGGTAAGTACACGCTATTTATTTCATTAATTATATATTAGTGAGACAAAACACGTCAAGTAAGTACCCCCAAAAACCACTAGTTCGTCGATTTTTATGAAACATAGATCAAATGAATGCCTATACCAATAGTAAACAGCCCCAAAGGATTCTGCAAAATTTCCATTTTTATTGTTCATACGAATGTTTAAATATTTTAATTACTTTTAAAGAAAAAATTAATTACTCGGATACTTTTCACCGAAATTTCATGAAAGTTTTATGAGAGATTTTTGAAAGTTTA
Source organism: Macrophya annulata (assembly GCA_963924015.1). Taxonomy (NCBI): domain Eukaryota; kingdom Metazoa; phylum Arthropoda; class Insecta; order Hymenoptera; family Tenthredinidae; genus Macrophya; species Macrophya annulata. The sequence goes on from OZ001258.1 coordinate 19,109,412, forward strand.
TATTTTCTAATGAAATAAACAATATTCATAAATTTATTTATTCATCTATTTATTTATAACAATTAAATAAAAATTTGAAGTTTTAATAATGTTCTCATGTTTCGATTCTTTCGAATCTCGCCGCAAAATGTTCCTCGGACCTTCCGCTATAAGAATCCGCAAGAAAATTCGACTCTCCGACTCATACTGTAACTCAACATCAATTTTTTTCGATGCAAGTTTACTTTACGCTCGAGCGCCTGAGCGTACGTTCTCCGAACACCGAGAAATTAACTCATGTTTTAGTCACTCGGATGATTGTAACTTTTTCATCGTCGGAATATATCTTACAAGCTACATTATCTGAATCTACGGGATTAAAATTGTGAAACTGTCGCGTATTGTTGACAGTTTTAGCATCTGCAAAACGTTGCACCAATCAACTTTCATTTGAATCATGATCCGACTGTGAGCAGAAGCTGAAACTTATTTTTTTTTTCTTTAAACTGCTCGCCCATTCGTATAATGTTCGCGCGGTCGTTATGTGTTTATCGTTCATACGTTGCAAACTCGCTTGATACGCATGTCTTTTTACACAGCCACCCACACCGTTGCACGCTTCTTTGCCGTGAGACGTTGCGAAAAAGTTCCACTCTGCATCGACTCCAAAATCACTACGGTGTCCAATCAGATTAATGAAATTGTACAGGGTGTATAAAAATTATGTGTCATGGCTTGGCCAGTTGATTCTCCAGCTCAAGATCGATGAAGATCTGTAAAAACATGGCCCCGCAAAATTGACCTCTACCTCGAAATTGAAGGTCAAATTTTTTTATCATCTCTAAACATTCTTGTTATCAAGGGGAACAAGAGTCTCTGAGAAACAAGGGGTGGAAAATGAGCGCTTCACCCGAAAAAAAAAAAATGAATTCAAAGAAAATTATCAGATGTTACTTTTCCTTGAGTGTTGATGAAAGAAGTTGAATAATAGTGAAATTGATCATAACAAGGAAGCCTTTCATCTGTTAGCCGGTGAATTCTATTATATTATGCCAATCGCAACAATCCTGTGAGTAAACGCGCAATTTTGCACACACGCAGGGATCAGGACTCCGCAGTTCGTCACTTCCACGATATTTTGTAACTCCAACCCCTCTCTGCCGTGTTTCTAATCGTTGCGTGGTGGATTAGGACGTTGTCGATGTCCACGAACGCAAAAAATTGAGCCGCTCATCAATCAACAACCGATGGCTCGCAACATGTGAGCTTGTTCTCCAGCTTTCACGTATCGGCGGCCTTGATTGCGCAGATACGCTCGAAATCTTTTCTCTAAGTTGGCCCGAACTCTGGCTTAGAACTCGATGGTTGCGCATAATTCTAACGAATCCCTCAGCTATCCGGCGTCTTAAATCTGCTGGCGTTCGGATCGCTTGGCCAGATTCATAGACAATTGCCTTCAGTGCCCCCCCCCCCCCCCCCCAAAAAAAAAAAAAAAAAAAACATCTAAGGGATTGAGATCTGGAGATCGTGGTGGCCATAAATGCGGGGCAGGTCTACGGCCTATCCACCGTGTTCCGGATGTTTCGCGAAGGAATGTTCGCACTTGGATTCCGAAATGCGGCGAAGCCATCATCGATAAAAAAAAAGTTGGTTACGATTTTGCCGGGGGATAATTTCCCGTAAACGATGCATTAAGTCTCGTCACAAGAAAGCCAGATATCTTGGGCTATTCAGCCGCAACGGGAGATAAACCGGGCCGATAATGTTATCCCCTACGATTCCAGCCCAAACATTAATTGCAAAGCGCCCTGATTCACTCGTTCCATCATCGCATGAGGGTTTCTGTGTGCCCAAATTCTCATGTTTTGTCTATTTAGTATAGCGGTGCTAGAGCAGCTTGCCTCATCGGTAAACAACATCCATTCAAGAAAACGAGGGTTTCTCCTGAGTTGCCGGAGCATCCACCGACAGAAATCACGTCAAGCCTGATGATCTCCGGGGCGCAATTGCTGAACACTTTGAACACGGTAAGGCCGCAGGCCCTCATCGTGAATTATGCGACGCGCTGTCATGTGAGCTATATCAACTCCAGCCGCTATTCGGTGTAATCCCATGACAGGAAAAGCTCTTGCAGGAGCGATAACACGCTCCTCAACCCGTGCAGAAGTTGTATCAAGGCTCCGATCGGGACCTGAGTATTTGGCCCGAATAATAATAAGGCCCCGTTGGGGGAAAATAATGAGGGCCTCATAAGGAATGTAACATTTGGTTTATAAGGGCCTTGTAAGGAATATTAATGGGGCCCTTATTTGATTACCCGAAAGAGACCTGAAGTATCTTAGCGTTCAACCAAGGAAGAATGATCAGGCCCAGAATAGTCATAAATATTCGTATTATTAAGGTTTCATGAGGAAGATTAATCGGGCCCTGATTACAATGCCCTGAAAAAGCCTGATTTAAAAGTAAGGCGTCAAAATTAACTCCTCGATTACATCTTCTGATACAGTTTCAATATGTTCGAATCTATTCGCGTAAAAATTGTGAAAAAAAGAATATGCTCCTCGTGAAATGTATTTTTCAAGGAAAAAATCATTTCATGGACAAAAGTGATATTTTTGTTCAGATATAAGTGGATAAAAACACTTTTTTTTGCAAGAAATACGGCACACGTCTACGTACAAAATAGAGTTTCTATCAACTTATATATTGAGTTTTTCTATTTGCGGCACGATCCATGCGCCTGAGACGGGCAACTGGAGTTACACCTGATTCATCACCCATGATCTGGTTAAGCACCATATCCCGCCACAGCTATCGCCAACCTCAAAGTTTTTCTGTCACGATAACCTAAATATTATGAACTGTTGCGAATGATGAAAAATTTAATTTTGACAATTATCTAAGGCAATACTGAGGTAATTTAAAGTAGACTCGTCATCAAATTCGGTTATTCATCACGATAATCAGATGACAAGGTTTCTTATTAACGATTTTAATATTGATTGAATATTACCTATCCAAAGCAAGCACAAGGGCTGAGTTATCAACAAATTTCGGACCATTTTGCAGCCGAATATGACGATCCATACCATCGAAGTCGACTGTGTACAGAATTGTTAAGAATTGTCTCGCAACCGGTAACGTCAATCCATTGAAAAATGAAAAACATGCTCGGCTAAACCGGCGATTATCTGCAAGTGATGTTAAAAAAATGATAAACTCACTGATTAGCAAGCTTTGATCGAATTAAAAAAAAAAAACAAATGCTTATTTCCAGTTTAAAACATGTCCACAGAGATGAAATTGAATATATTTCGGCGGTGATCGACGCAGAAGGAAAGATACCGCTATCGCAAATCACTCAGCAATTAGAGATATCCAAATCTTCAATTTATAAAACAATAGAAGCGGAACACTATAAGGCTCATAAAATGCCAGAGCATCAAGAACTGATGTTCGCTGATTACGAGAGACGCATGTTATTTTGCGAGCGTATGATGGACAGATTAAACGAGGACGATAATTTATTATCGAGGATATGTTTCTCCGATGAGTGTTCCATAGAACTTGTTGGTGCACCAAATCGCCAAAATAACCGTATCTGGACTCAAACAGCTCCAGTTGACGTACTTCAAACTGGAACGCAGTACCCTATGAAAGTAAGCGTTTGGGTAAGCATGGTCGGACAAAGACTGATAGGACCGTTATTTGTTAAAGGAAATTTGACCGGCGATAAATATTACAGAATGCTACGCGGGCAAATCGTGCCAACTCCCAGAGAGATTGAAGGAGATGTGAGTAATTTTCATTGTGAATAGAATTGTTCGGTAGTTAATTTTATTCACCTTGACTTGTGGAATGCGAAATTTTATTCTTTTAAACTAATCACGTACCTCGATTTTTTATAAGGACAAGCTGTATGGTTTCAACAGGATGGTGCGCCACCACACCACACTTTGGTAGTAAGGGCCTATCTTAACGAAGATTTCCCGGACCGCTGGATCGGCAGAGGTGGCCCGGTTCAGTGGCCGCCACGGTCACCAGACCTTACGCCGCTCGATTATTCGCTGTGGAGTTTGTTAAAAAACCGAATTTATTCTCAAGGAACAATGGAAGATATTCCAACGTTGATTAATCGAATCACGGAGGTGCTGAACGACATCAGCCCGGAAATTATTTCAAAAATGATAAACGCGTTTTATGACCGGTTGGGGTACTGTAGCGCTGCCGAGGGTAAACATTTTGAACATCTTCTACGAAGGCGCATCATATCAGAACACAGTGCCCCCATATAAAGATCTGATTGAGATAAATTTTGTTTTGAAAAAATAAATATTTTTTTTTTTTTTTTTAATTTTCGTTTCATCTATCAAATAATATTGTTTAATTTTTGTATTATAATCATTAAATTTTAGTTTCGGTAATCAATTAATATTGTTTGATGTTTTTTAAATTGATATAAAATTTCGTTACCGTCGATCAATTAATATTGTTCAATTTTTGTTATACAACCGACTCGGTATAGTCTCGCGCCAAGTACATTAAAAAGAATTATTATTAAATTATAATTCCGTAGATCAATTTATATTGTTTCATTTATGTTGTATTATTAATAAATTTTATCTACGTTGATTAATTAATGTTTTTTGATGTTTGTTATATTAATAATAAATTTCGTTAACGTTGATCAATTAATATTGTTTGATTTTTGTTGTATTACTATTGAATTTAATATTCGGTGATTGAATAATATTTTATTCAATCCACAAGAATTGATAAACTGATTGAATTGTTTCATTCATAATTCCTTTGCTTCTATGTTTCAGACTGGCTGATATTTGCCACTGAGCAAAATTTTTGTCTATCGAGTCCACCGATCAAATTGATTGATCAACACCGAGGTTGTCTCGAGAAGCAGGGAGGTCTACTGACTGCTGTCGAGTCCCTGGAAAAAGAATTTTCGACAAGCGTATCAAAAATGCCTTAAATAATATTAATTCATTGCGAGTGAAACCTGACTCTGATTTAATTTCCATCAATTGACTGTGATTATTTTTCTTACCTCATTGACGTTACAGCCATTCGAGATCCAAGATTTTAGCCTCCGTACTGCTGCAAAGCAGACTTTGCTTCCATCGATGCCTCTGGAATTGCTTCGCAGAGATTTGGTATTTCAAAAGTGCACATTATGAGGATTATACTCAAATTTTCTTTAGTTTTTTTTACGCCCCCAGATTCGAGCATATGATTATCTAGAGTTCAGAATATTGTAAAAAATTCAATTGTTCAAATTGCGGTGACAGCAAAATTGTTGAGCGTATGAAAAAAATCAAGATCAAAAGTGTTTTCTTAGTCAGGTACTTGCTTTCTGAAAAAAATTCAAAATAAAGATTTTTTCAGAAATAACTAATTTGTTGGTAAAAATTGCATAAACAATTGAAAACCCGAAGTTTGAAAAAGTACGCCGCGCATTCACAATGAAAGGACTTCTTCCGACAGTTTTCATAAAAGCTACTTCGGGGACCTTGTGGTACAGATAGAAGTGTATCTGGCGGTTGAACTATAGGAAGCCTATCATTGTAACTTGGAATATTTCTGTTTTTAGCGATACCATAGCGACACACATATTACATTGGCCTTACATTGCAACAATCGTATACTTCTATTTAATAGGACATACATATTTAACATAAACTATATTATAATTAAATGTAATATGAAGGAATTTTTATAGACTAAGGAAATAAATAAAGGTGAGCCATAGGCTCACTGACTTGCTTTGGTAAGAAACCTAATGTTGATATTAATAATGACTTTTAGTTTTAAAACTTTGAGATTAATACAAACATTTTCAGTTATTTATTGCGTCGGAGGAAACCCACCATCCTGCAACTCATTCGCCAGTTCAGCGTCTTGGCGACGATCATTGTTTTTTTTTTGCACTTGGCGACGCGTATTACGCTGCCCATCCCAGTCCTTAGCATTATTAAAAATACTACCTAAAGCTCTATTAAACATCTTCTCAGTCACTGGTTTGTCTTTTCCAAATTTACAGTTCTTACAAGTTAGCTCTGTAAATTGCAATCAAATTTTCATAATTAGATAAGGACAAACATTTGCAAATCCAATCAATCTTTTTTTACTTATAGACTTACCGAACAGCGTTTTACAAAAAGTTGTGTCTTTCACGTTGTACTTGTGTTTTGGATCACGAACAGCAGTGCACTGCATAGCTACTTTTCGATCTAAGAATCTTTTGCAAATCGCAAGAAAAGTCTCATACATATCATCTTCCATGATATGTTTCAAAGCAGCTGCCTGTAAATTAAAAACATGTGTACATGCATTCACATAATCTTTCATATGGAAAAATAATTCGAAGTTTGGCACTTACAGAATCCAAAGTGCATTGTTCATTTCCGGATAGCTCTTTTCGAAATCTTGTAACGCTTGTAAGCTATTCAACTTTAATGATACCTTATATTTGATGGCAAATTATTCAACTGTTATCCATGTAACCTTTAGTTTTAGAGACTGCTCAACGCAATTGCGCGATTTCCTAATCCGTTCATTTTGTGCTTGAACCTCTGACGTTAAGGGGGTACATACACCTTGAAATTTTCAAAATATCGTTTTTTTCTTTAAATTTTTTTTGTATTGCTAGAGACCTAATCTACCGGCAAAAAAATTGGCATTGAAAAATCTAAAGGATTTCAGAAGTTATAGCCATATTACTGCTAAGTTGAAGTTGCAAGAGGCGCCGCCGCGCGGCGCGCCAACCCTTACATTGGTCTCGTAAATATTGTAGAACACCGTCAACACTGACACCACACTATTTTGATAATTTGATGTTTGGGATTTTGAAAATTTGATTTTGGGATTTTGAAAATTTCGGTAATCGTCATTTTTACAGATATTTGTTTTCTTTCAATATTCTTTTGAATTGTAATCGAAGCCTGCCATTGGCAAGACACATGGCTACGATTCGAATCTTTTTGAGGTTAAGTGTCCACGTGTTTGTCAATTTTCGTGTCAATTTTCGTGTCAATTTTCGTGTTCAGTTACGAACTCAAACGAATGGTAATTTTCATTACTCAAGAAAAACAGTATGTATGAGTGTGAAATAAGACTTTAGGATTGAAGAAGGATGATCAACTGAAAAGTGGCTTCTAAATTGACGTAGAGGCACTGCAGATTCAGATGTCTAGAAAGATAAGTATTTCTAGAAATTATCTACTACAAAAATTTGATAGGTACGATGACAAGATGTATGATGAAAAACTTAAAAATTATCTGATTATTGACAAAAATAATGCTAGAATCTCTGAATCTTGAAAATATTGAAGTTCATGAAATCTAATAAATTTTCATGCTATGAAAAATTTTGATCAGATTTTTCCTGAAGCAAATTATTTTTATTTCAACAGCACCACTGCACACTCCTATTGGATCAAATGGGCTCCGAACTCATCACGAACCCCCACCTTCTACATCTGTCTGGACTCAACCCATAACATATCAGTACGGCAGCAGCTGCGGATCTAGCATCTTTTTTCATTAGCCAAATCTTAAAACTTGATTTCCCATAAACTACATTTTCTGGTCGTTGTCGTAGGGTACAAGTTGCATCTTTCATCGAAACTTCTTCAAATTTGGAGAATTTTCTACATTGATGTAATTTCGGACTGAACTAACAATATTTATATATATGAACCAACTTCTATCATTGCCACCCTCTTTTCATCGAAAAATATAGAAAAATAGCTGAAAATGAAGAGGACTTATACTTAAAATTCGAAATCATCAAATATTGTTAGTTCAGTCCGAAATTACATCAATGTAGAAAATTCCCTCCAAATTTGAAAAAGCTTCGATGAACGATGCATCCTGTACCCTACGACAACCGCTTTTCCATTTTTGTAATCAATCTATGTAAGATGAAGTCCAAATATTTATTAATAATGGTGAATTATAGTTCAAAATAGTAGCAATCTGATGTATAAAAATTGAATCAATAAAATATTTTATTTAACTGTACCACTGATTTAAAAAAAATTATTTTCAAGGTGTATGTACCCCCTTAAGGCCTTTATAGCCATGTGGAGCAAAAGAGCGTCTGCAATACAGGTCTAATGTCAATGCTATGCCACAACTTTTAGCCACACGATGCTCTTCAAGATCCGGCAATGCACATAATTAGATTAGTTGACTGTTAAGTAATCATTTACAAAACGTATTTTAACCTTTGAAATAAGTATATATTTAGAACGGATTGAACTAAACCTTTTGAAAAATGGTCGACAGCCTCATCAGATGTGATAACAATACCCTTCGTAGACGTTGATAACACTTTACCTTGTCATCAAACAGCTGAATATTTTGCAATTAGAGGTCTATCTATCTGTTGTTGCTTATTATTTGTTACACTTAACGCTGAAATTTTATTGTAGGACAAAACAACAGAATTTGCAATGTGTCATCTTGCAGTGTGATAATGACTAAGCCATGGAAACAAGCTTTGTACACACAACTTTAATCTTATAAGCCTCTGATGAGGGCAGCATATGACTGCCGAAACGTCAGGCAAAAATTATAGAATAATTGACTCGACTGGATTGATTGAATTTCTTCCCAAATTACCATCAGTTCGAGTGCTAACTTCATGATGATCAAAACAACAGAAGTTTTTAAATTTGATAGTTTTAGTACTTGCTTCCTCGTTCATCGTGCCAGACCCTGCAGATTCATTTTTGAACAAGATCGCATTTTTTGCACACGAAGGCTTGCTTTTTGAAGATGCTGCACTTGTTTTAGATTTGGTGGCAACTATATCCTTTGCAGTGAACAAACTAGGGAGAATATCTTGTAATTTGTGTTTTGCTGTTGGAGGATCCACTATCATTGTCCGAAGCTACAAAACAGCAAGGCAGTCTGGTAGTAGAACAAATATAAAGCGAAGACAGAATGTGGTGAATTTAACACGCACTCAAAAGACAACATGTCAATGTTTCAATCTATAACACTTGCCTGAACCTCATGCAAGTTCAGAAGTTGAGGACACTTCTGCATCACTGTGGTACAAAATCTTATCCACCTCCTTTTTTCGAGCTGTCTTGCTTTTTTCCTGAAAAATTTTTGTGAGAAGTGCTGACTTTTCTTTTGCATGATCGTCATTGTCCGTTGAGTGAGCATAATACTCACGGTGACTATTTGACAGAGAGGTCACCTTCGTTAGTCCTTCCTTATAAGTTTCTTGGGAGAAATGATATTAATGAGATATCAATGATCTTGAGTGGAGACTTCGGTGAAATTTTGGGCAAAAATGGGTTTTTGAATTCTTACAATATCAAAAAGAGATGTATAAAAAAATCCTCCCAACAGTTTTTGAATAATGATGGTATAGACTGTGAAAACAAATTTCAGCCTGCTGCAATGAAAGTATAATCGCAAGAAATTTTTGGCAGCATTGGGCAAAATCTTCCCTGCAAGGTTCCTTGCGCTTAAACACTCATCACAGGAGGTTGTTTTTTTTTTACTGTCTATACTACCATTATTCAAAAACTACTGGAAGGTTTTTTTACACGACCTCTAATAGCGATTTTAAAAATTTCATTGGTCTTCCCTTAAGTAGGAGGAAAGTTTGAAGTGTAGACATTAAACATCAATCTATAAGAACATGAAAACATCATTGAAAGAATCTATCCATCTTTGACTCATGATTTCACCTATAATACTTATAATAAATTACAACATGCCTCATAACTCATATCATATGTCGAGCAGCGCTGCTTCGTCACTGATTGTGGGACTAAATTAATGATGGCTGTATATCTAAGGCAGTATTGAACAGATTTCTTTTTATCATTCTAAGGAAAAGCTCGTCGGTATACCTCAGCAAGCAGATATGAGTATCGAGGTTTTGGATAAGGAAGAGTATATAAATTGTGACGTTGCACTTTGCAAAACGCCATCTGAGCGATGACTAAATGGTAAATCAACGGAAGCGGAGAAGCTCTCGGAGATAGCGACAGATCGCAGGTCAAACTAGGTTTATTTATCAGGCTAATTAACATTTTTCTTTGCTTCTTTCCTTTTTCTTTATGTAACTTTTTGTAAACTCGGAGTCTCGGAGCTTGACACCCGGACGTCGTGGGATCTGGATTAAGAGGATGACCTTCTACCGTCAGGCTACAACTCCTGCTGATACTCGATCGTGGATGCCACCAGGATGGTCGAATAGGGATAACTTCATAAGTTCACTCCTCCCGTCTTGGGGACTCATCGGCCAGGAGCCGAACCATCTACCGTCAACTAATTCCGGACGCTCGCGACGACGGTCGAATAAGGTCAGGTGAACTGAGTAGCCCAACGCACCTCCCGTCGTCGTGAACTAATCGACCAGGGAGTCGAGCTGGACCACAACATCGACTTTCTTGCTATCGTCATACCGTCGGGTTATCCCCGAAAGATCTCGGCGGAAGAACTGCACTCATATGATGCCGGTTTCTTAGTAAACTAGCCATATCGTCGATGAGGAAGGTAGGATACAGATCCGAGTAGAGGAGTATTCACCCTTTCGTCAGATCCTCCGGCTGGTCTGTTTTTCATTTAAAACGCAGCCAGGGTGCACTTCGCAAACCGATAAAAGCAAGGAGTCCAAAGACGAGGATCGAGACAGCAGGAGGAGCGCGCCAAGTAAGCCAGAATCATCTTTTGAATATTCCGAACGTTTGAATATTGCCGCCAAGCCGCCATGTTGGCCAGGAGTACGAGGCTACCAATTACTGTCGAGCCGAAGGGCCAAAGCGAGCTACGCGAGGCAGCCAATGGGAGCCCGGCGTCTAACTACGATTTTAGGGCCTCACTCAAGAACCTTCGTCGGGGAATCCCGAAGGTATATAATTCAGCGCATCGCCAAAATCGGTCTACTTCTACGCTCCTTCGCTTCCGAAGAACTTCGTTTCGTCAGGTGCCGTCAATCAAAACCGTATCGTCAGCTACCGAGTGCCTCTTACAAAAATCGGGCTGCACTGAACCAATCACCTTGAGGCTTAGACTAGTATACTAGACTATACTAGTCTGAGCTTCAAGGTGATTGGTTCAGTGCGGCCCAGTGCAGCCCGATTTTTTGTAAAACGAAAGAACCAATGAGTAGCTATTGCATGAAGATATCTTAGATAACAGCTTTCCTTGCCTTTTGGTCAGCAAATTTTGTTATTACGCCGTCACAGTCTATTCGGCATAAAACATCATGTTCTATACACATCAGTGCAAAAGCATTTAATTTGTCTTGTGACATTCTGCTGTGCAAATAGTTCTTGACCCTTTTGAGAACTGAAAAACTACGTTCCCCGGTCGCGTTGCTTGAGGGTAAAGTGAGGTATATTCTTAATATAATCTCTACATTTGGAAACGCAGATCATATCAACCCAACCTGGTTAATTATAAATTTGTACGTATCTCCAAGTGATTTGCTGCCATTTTTATGAACTAATATTAAAAATTGATAGACCTCCCCATCAAAACTATCAGGTTTGATATCATTTTTATAAAATATTTTCAAGTCTTTTGTGATGCGGGAAACATTTGCAATTGTTAAGCCATTTATATCTAAAAAGAATACTTCGAATCTATCGTTGATTAAAAGGTAAGCTCGTGCTCTATCAGTCGATTCGCAGATAAATGTCGCGAATGGGGTAAAAAACAGTTCTTAACACTCGTCTCTTCCCAGTCAGAACAACTTCTGATGTTGACGATTCGTCAAAAGTCTTTTTTCTATATTTGAATCTATTTGCCCCGAGTTCGTCACGGTAATTTTTGGCCTACGATGTCTTGAGCGCTTATCGTTCCATTTCGTCGAAGTTTGATCTGATTCCCTTGAAAAGCCCAACAAGACTTTCGAACAAGGTTGCTGCAATCTTCAGGAATATATTCGGATCTTGTAGAGACTTACTCGTGGCATTTAATCTATTCAATATTTTGTCCCAAACCACTGTCAGAAGCGCGAATTCTAAACTGTCTAGTTCTACCCCTAATTTTTCGGCTTCGATTTGCGTGTTACGTGCGCAACTTCAGTTACTTAAAATTGTTGCACTCACCTGAAATTCAAAATTAATTTCTTGTGTGTGCATACAACTTCAGAAATATAATTATTGAATTCATTGCTATCTATGATTACAAGATAAGACAATGCAACGCCGTTATCAGCCCCTACGTGCCTTTAGGTGTCCTTAAGACGGTGGATATTTATTACAACAAAGAAAACGAAAAAGAAAGAAACTCTGAAACTCTGGGGCTGATAACGGCGTTGCATTGTCTCAATGACCAACCTCCCGAGGAGCGCGGTGAGGCAACGCTGACTCTGCTGACCCCTCATTACCACACTATCACACAATTACTGTATGTGTGATTTTCTCTCTCTCTTACTATTACAAATATAGGGAAAATCAGGCTGAGGAAATTATAAAATAATGCAGGGATACGGCAGTACGTATCTAAAATTAAGGAACGATTAAATGAGCGATAATTTCAGTGTAAAATAAGGATGTAAATGTACTGTAAGCGAAATTCTAATTAAGATAGTGTAAGTGAAGTATAGGTGAGGCATGGGATCGGATGGGACCGCACAACGCAAAGGCCCCTGTGGCTACGCTTACTGGATTAATCCGCGTAAGACAATGAGTAGAAATCTAATTGGTCAAGCGACGCGGATTAATACATGCATCACTGCAATCGGGTGCACCTTGTCGCCTTTGAACTTGAAGTAGCGTCTTTCTTCTGTCAAACCACGTAGTGTGTGGATCAAAGTACCCGTGTGCAAAATAAAGCCAAGAGTTATATCCAACCTTTTCCTTTGTGAAGCAAGTGATGATATAAAAATAAACTCGAAATAACGTGATAGAATCCAATAGTTTGGTGATCCGTTGTAAACTCAACATTAATGTTAACTTCTAGACTGATTCTCTCTTGCCATAAATCTTTAGCATAGATTTATGTATTATTTAAGACATTTATTTCAATTCAACTTTATTAATTCAGGAACTGATCACTCGCGTAAACTTAACTTCATTTGCATCTAACTATCAAAGACAACTTTCTTATCACCACAACGCGAACTCTCACACAACTAATCTGTTCGAACATTTCAATCTCTTTTAGGACTTTTAGACTCAGTGGAAAAAGTGACAAACATTTATAAAACAGAAACTCTTTTAAAACTCTTTAACAAACATAAATATAATAAATAAACCTGTGACAAGTTCCATTACGAAGGTGAGGACGCTCGAAATAGAGAATCCGCATAGTGCAGTCCCATGCTACACCAGGTCAACCAAAGCTAAGTCTCTGCGTTTCTCTCACCAAAATTGTTCATACAAACTGTCTAGTTGTATATACATTGATTCCAGAATTCCTTTGATTATATATATTTTTATTTATAAACCATTGGACCTAAATTCTAAGGCTCAACATTTAGATCTTGAGACTTCGTATAAATCATAAATAGTTATGATGCGAACGAATTCTAATACCACGGTTTGAGGCAGTACTCAGATACTTAGGGTTTACCCCTTGTCACAACCCGTGCCGGGGATTCGTTCGTATTAATATTAACACCAATATTTAACATATAATTATATTTATAGTTTTATAATCATAATACTAAGAGAGAGAGTTCCAATTTCATGGTATCAGATACTAACCTGTTCATTTACCTTTAGTTCTATTCAATGTTATAGTGCATGTAAACGTGGGTATCGTTATTCGGTAATTTATATATTTAAAAGTAATATCTCGACTACATGGTCATATTGTCGTTTAGAGTAAGAAGCCTTTACGAACCCCACGTCGACATACAAACATAATTATGATGTTATAATTTTATTCTGCATTCGGCAGCTCAGACGACAAGTGATATTAGTCACCTGAGCTTTTCATTTATTCATTTCTAAACGTTCAAGAATATATTAACGCTTTTACCAGTTAATTCAATCCACCATTCATTTTATCCAACCTACTCAAGCATGAGCTAACTAGCTCTGACCTTTGAATAAATCAGAATCGAGACCTGTATAGGACTAGACGGCAACGATCCTTACAAAATCCTGTTACGTACTATTGTTACATTTGTTTATTTTTAGTTTCTTATTTTTATTCAGTCTGTGACGTGACGCGAACCTATTGATAAATTTGTTTATCAATCAAACCGCTCGGATTAAGCCATACATATCGCGTTCGTCACATGCGCAATAGGCTTTTGTGAAATATCCTGGCTGAGTTCGACTAAAGTTTTTTGTATTTCAGAATGACCAATTTTTAATGCCCTGACAGCGTCAGCTCTGGCTGACCATCTAGTTTGTGACATTTTCTTAACCGTTAAGTGAGAAGATTGTGTTTTTTTTTAAGTTAGTCTCTAATACGTTCCATCTATGCGTTGATGCTGATAAAAAGACATAGATGTTTTCGATAAGATCAAAATATTTTATCACATTCAGATTGCACTTTATGGCGGCATTACTAACCAAGTTCAGAGAATGACTAGAGCAGGGTATAAAATTGGCGGTACTACTGTGAGATTTGATTTTCGCCTGCAAACCATTGTATTTGCCAGACATGTTGGCCACATTATCATAGCTTTCGCCCCGGCAATTACTAATGTCAATTCTAATTTCTGTGAGTACCTTCACCAACGTTGTCTCTAAGCTCTGACCACTATGCGAAACAATCGGGACAAAAGCAAAGAATCTCTCCATTGGATCACCACTTAGCATGTAACGCATAACTATTGTAAGCTGATCTACGTAACTGACATCCGGAGTACTATCAACAATGATCGAAAAATACTTCGATTTTTTTACTTCGGCAATTAATTCATCTTTTAGACAGTTATGCATAATTGCAATAAACTCATCACATGTCGTCGATGATAAATAACTGACAGACCCTTTAACTTTATTGGCATGAGTTGCCAAATGTTTCGCCAGATCCGGATCGAACTCGCTGAGAAATTCCAACGCTCCTACATAATTTTCACTTCCAGTAGAAAAAACGGTCTCATTGCTGCCTCTGAAAGCTAACCCTTGCTTTGCTAAGAATTTTACTGTCGCTGCTATTCGCTTCAAAATTTCTCTCCGATATTTTTTTTCACCCTCCAACTGTTTTTCTAAATTCGAATCAATGCGGCCCTGAGGACCTTGATACCATCGCGCCTTGTGCTAACGTATGCTTCTTCGAATTCTCGTGCTCTGTGAATGTTTTATGTATATTTTTCCAGTTCTTACACCCTTCTGTTATAGGACTCTTCCTGTTCAAAAATAATTTCCACACATAGCAATAGACACATCCAGAAGTTGAACTGTACACTAACCATTCTCTCTTGACTGTTGACTGTTTCTCAGTTTTCTTTGCGAAGGTAAAATGCCTTATCGGTTAGTGATCGCGTGACTAATTGATTCCCCTCAAGTTGGGTTATTTTGGAAGATTCTAATGTACCATATATGTATATAGATAACGACTTGTCAACTAAAAACTGATGTTGCATTGCACTTGTGATCACTCTTAGCCAAAGAGCGATATCAGCAGGAACAATAGGGCATATATCGGCTAGATTTTTCGTGTTCTTCCTGTTGAGCTTGCAAATCAGGTACTCTTTCAGCTACTATATAATTATTGCTGCCGTTATTTTTTTCATGTGTTTTTGATTCGGTATTATTGCTTATAGCCTCTATCAAATACGCAGTTGGTACCCGTGTACTTGTCTGCATCTGTCTCATCCGGACGACCTGGATCTCGATGATTGCTCCGTTTTTTAAAAAATACACCCAATGCATTCTGTTGTTTCTTCCGATCTTCTTCTCTCTCTTTCATTTTTCTCCCCTTCTAAGCTCCCGACGGCTGTTTACAATTCATTCTTCTGACTAAACATCTATTTGTGGAAAGCACATTTACGAGATGAACCTAGATTTTTTAAATTATCCGTCGTCGCAAGAATGATTTACGAACTCACCTATATGCTGTTCTCGACCATGTACACTTTACGTTCTAGTATCACAATAAAAATACACTAATAGCTGAATATACGCTTATAACATACAAAGTATGCAACTATGAAAACAAACGCTCCAGCACCCATTGGAATTTATGTATATTATACTCATCGAAGATGTTTTCGCTTGCGAGAAGTGAATTTCTGATATTTATTTATTACTCAGGGGTGCGATTCTGGATCTCGTGCTATCTCGTAGTTAGCGTCCGTATTTAGCGTCGAGGTCGCTAACTTGGATTACGAGCGGTCGCGATCTCTCGATGACAAATAACGATAATAATCACGGAGCCTTTCGCGAGGCTTGCTTGTGTAGCCAATGCGAACACTTTATTTCGTGCCAATCCCGGTACCAGTACTGTGACTCTAGCTGTGTCTTTATATTCTATGGTGAAATTCATCTGTTTTCAAATATTTTTCCGCCGCGTCTTTTCTGTTTGAAAGACGCGCGTTCGTATATTTCTAATTTTATTATAATTTATTATTATAATAATACGAAGAATTTTATCAAACATGAGGTAAGTTTAGATTTTTTTAGAGCATAAGCTCACTTTTAGTTTATACACAATCCTTATCATACTTGAAATATTCGCATTTAAATTAATTTTATACCTAAAAATTTCTGTGTGTGTATTCAAACGTCGTGGTTGATCGATTTAATTTCCTGTACCTACGCATTTCTCAATTTGAATGTAATATACATATATAAGTGATAATGTGTAATCAAAATATTCTTAATATGAATGATCGTATTCATCATATAAAATTATCCATTGAATCGTTTTTCATTCCTAATTAATAAAGCAGTGAAAAAAAAGGGGTCGAGTATACCAGCTCCAAACGTGGCCCACGTATCACGCAGGAGCAGTAAAACCATTTGTCAGAGTACATGGTCAGCCATCCTCAATTTGCTGCCGGCCAGTTTGATGGTCCGATGGGGTCAGCTAATTTTAAATTAATATGGGAACAAATTACTGTAGACCTGAATAAAAAAGGGCCGCAAAAATCAAGACCACAATGGCAAAAGGTTAGACTTGTCAAATTTTGATTCAAAACTTTCATAAACCGTTAATCTCATAAAAAAATCTATTCTTTATATTTATTGTAATTCATTTATAACGATCTAAATTATTACTGCGATTGTTAGAGACCGCGTAATTCAGTCTATCTGTGTATGTCGATGGACTTCTAAATTTACGGATACTATCACGATGAACATCAATTGCTGCTTATTCTATGATATAAATGTGAATATATTGCTTTAAGGCGTGGAAAGATATGAAGACTCGGTCGAGAGGAAAGGTCGCAAATATCAAAAAACAATATCAACAAACTGGAAATTTTGATAACGACACGGAGCCGTTGACGGATATGGATAAGAAAGTTTTATCCGTCATGGGTTCCGATGCCGTTGAGGGATTGAAAAGGGTTGCAGATAGCTTGCCGGATAGTATAGTATGTATTCCTACATTATAAAATATTTCACAAAATATTTACGATATTGAAAGCTGTATATGGGGCATTCCACGCCAACTCGGACACCATTTGGCTTTTGCATCTCCGATTTTTTTCATAATTTCTTATGTTATAGTATCGGTTGAGGGAGGCCTCCCTGATTTTTTTCAATTTTTGTTGTCTAGCCGTTTCCGAGATATCGATTTTTCGAAAAAAATGTTATTTTTTTTTTAAATACCTATAACTTTGCGAAAAATGGGCCGATTGGGACGTTTTTTTTTTTTGAAATTTCTCTCTTCGAACACACTTTTGGAAAATGAAATTGAAAAATTTTTAAAAACCGTATTTCTTCAAAATTTTTCAATTTTTTGAATAAAATGTTGATTTCCAAAAAACACGTACTAATCGATTTTCTTGAAATTTTTATCTAAAAAACTCACTTATTCTGCAATTTTTGAGTTTAGTCTGATAATGGGATAATGATGGGATCTATTTTTTTCGAATTTTTAAATTTTCATGTTTCAGTCATCAGCACTTAAAGTAAATGATAACTTTTTATTCAGGCCCCCCAGTAATAGATCCGAGTGGACTCGGATTTGCAGATCTCGAGGGGTGATCGCCGCACATTTGTCTCAGACTTCTCTCTGTTATTTCGTCCTGCGCCGTTAATTCGACGCAGTCGTTATGGCTAATTGATTGAACGATCGGCACCATCGGAACCGTTTCTTTCAATCTTGGTCTGGACGAAGTAGGGGGAGTTCTTCCCTCATGATTAAGCACAGACCATGTTTCTTGCGATGGTCGCTCCTCAAGACGATCTCGGACCAGGGAGAGTCTTCGCGGAGTTGGGATCGGAGAAGGTCGGGTGTCTGTGATCCGGGTTCCCAGGGTTTCCAGGCTCTTTTGGATGGCGATCTGGGAGGTGAGGAGGGTGGAAAGGAGGGTCTCGGACTGTCTCTGCTGGGCTGAGAGTACCGAGGAGAGGAGGGTCTCGGACTGTTGTCGCTGTGCTTCTCGTTCTTCCCGTTGTGCTGAAAATAAGGTAGAGAGAATGGTGTCGCGGTCTTCCCGCTGGGTCTCTCTCTGCTCCCTCATCATGATTTGAAAAAGCTCCATCTGGAAGGCCATCGGGTCTTGCGGAGGAGATTGGATGGAGGGTTGGGTAGTCGGGATAGGAGATGCGGTTTCAGCCGCGGTGGAAGTAGATTCTGTAGCCCGAGTTTGACGCGTATTAGGCATCTTAAGTCTAGTTTACTTTTCTTAATCACCCAGAAGTCGCGCTTCTGACACCAAATGTTACGGACGGGGGTCTAGGAGGTCCGTAGATTAATTGAGGGGTTCTCTAGGTGAATAAACAAGAGTAAATAGACAATAAATAGAGTTTGGAGATATTTTGGTAAAGGTTTGGGTTGTATTTTTCATACGTGTGTTCAGTTTAAGGTCTAGAACAAGACTGTTATTTACAATAAACGTCGTGATTAGTAACAGTGAACAAGGGAATGATGTTGACATCTTTTATTTAAGATGACTACTAGAGCGTGCGAAATATATATGTGAGGGGTGTATCACTTTCGTAACAATATATACAAACACACTCGAACAAAGAAAAGCACACAAAATTATTACACTCACAGACGGGGAAGAGAACTTTAACAAAGCGAGCGTCATCCGATTCTAAGACAGAAATTTTTGTAAATTTACAAACTAAACAAAACGAAATTTTAGAGGTAAGAATATAAAAACCGAACAACTATTAAATCTTTGATGCTAGTACATTCATTTCATACCAATTGGTTTGTTGACAGAACATGTCAAAGGCAATGCTTTTGCTAGCACAAACCGATGCAGCCAGAGTCGAGCTGGAAAGGGCATCACACGCTCATAAAGTCCGGCTCGAAATCGAAGCTGCAAGGAACGAGGCTACTAAAATTGCGATTAAAAGAGAAGGCTTAAATATAAAAAGACAAAGAGTAGAAGTAGAAAAAGAATTAAACCTAAAGATGACTGAAGTTATAAAATTGTTAAAGAAATGACCTAATTATAATAAATATATAAAAATTTTACTGCAACTGGTCACGTATCTTTATTCTTGGCGATCTAATAAAATTCTTTCTTCCGAGTATCCTATGCAATGAATTATCCCGCAAACTGGTTGCGGACTATTTCATTGCGAACACGTCTACCCTCAGCTAGACGTTCACGAGCCTCCAAGGGTTCGGCTGCTTCCTGCACTGCTACGGGATCTGCTGCCTGGACCGCAGGAACTTCAGCCGCGACACGATAGTTCAAGCGCATATTGTGCAACGTTGCACATGCGTTGACTATCTTCGCTGCAGGTTCTGGCTCGTACATGAGCACACGTTGCTATTACATGTAAAAAAAACAACTTATGTTAGTCATTTTGGCAGCATAGATAGTTCATTGTTCAGTTGTAAAGTAATTCATAAATTTACAAGTACGCCATTCAAAAACAATCGTTATTATACAACTTGGCACGAACCTGCGACAGGCACCTCCAGACTGCCTTGAGAACTCCGTAACACCGTTCAATTACGGAGCGTGCTTTGCAGTGTGTTGTGGTGTAGACAAACTCGGGGGTTCCTTCCACAGCATTGAGGATCGGCGTCATAATCCACGGCTCGAGTGGATAACCGGAGTCGCCTGTATAATATTCGAATTAAAAACACGTGTTTAGACATTTCGACACCTATAGAATTAACTTTGGCAGGTGTGCACTGTGCACATATGAATGTAACAAGTTGTCATATGTCATGTATATTCACCCAGCAACCAAGTTCCGCGTTCTCCGTCACCGTAGCACAACTCCATAAGGGTTCGTACTGGCGACTGCATCCATACAGCAGCGTCGTGCCGCGATCCTGGAAACCTGGCACTCACATTCAAGATCAGCATGTCTGGATCACATACCTAAAAATGCGTCAGTTACAGTAAGTTGGCAGTGATGAGTATGTCTTCTATCGAACGTTTGGGTCCATTTTATCTAACCATCTGGACGTTAAGCGAATGAAAGCCGTGGTGGTTCACGTAGGCTTCTTCGTGCTCTTGGGGACCAACGATTGCGACGTGCGTGCAATCAATGGCTCCAATTGCCCCAGCAAAAGGCTGAGGTGCACGTACAAATTTCCTGCGAGCTGCCTCTCTCCGCAGGCGTAGCAGGGAATTTGACCCACTGTCTGAACAGCTGGTCGTTGATCGCGTCTGTCACAGATTTCAGGCAGCGACTAACCGCAGTTTGACTGATCGCCACCATAAAATCTTGGCCCACCGACCGTTGGTACGAACCGACGGCATAAAACCGAACAGCACATAATACCTATAAAGCACAATTTCGTATGAAGCACAAAGCAAGACATTGTATATTTTACAAGATTATCTTAGAATGGTGATTAAATTGTAATGCATAGTAATCATTGCAAATTGTGCTCACTTGGCATTCGACTGAGAGCCCGTTAGATCGGTCACGTTCTAAAGTGTGACGAAGATTGTTCGCAAGATCCCTAGCCAGATCCCTTGAAACGCGAAACAAGGCGCGAAACTGCACTTCTGGCAGTTGGAAAGGGTCCTGCTCATCACGAAGACGTCTCCTGTTGGCCCTCAGCTCAGCAACCGCGTCTGTTTCCTCCTCAGCATCCACAACATGGTCGGCGATCCATCCCATCGCCATCTTAAAGTTAGTCAACTCCCGTCAAGTAATAGAAGTAACGTTTACCAAGCACAAATGTAATATATAAAATTCATAAAAAAGTTAAAGTGAGCTTACGTAGGGTGGAAGTGGTATCAGAAACCCATAAATGTATAATTATTTCAAATAATTTTGAATGAATTAAAGTTTACTAAGTATACATAAATTTATTAATATTGATTTGTACACATCGCATTATTCTGTGGCTAAAGTATAAAAAGTGATTTAACGTCAGATTAAAAAATAATAATTTTATCTCATTACGCTACCGATTCCAATTATTCAATCTTGGAATGCAGAGTATAAGATACTCAATAATATTCGGTATTTTGTATGCACGTAATGTAGCGACTCACCTTAGTTTCAGTTGGACTAAAGTAGACGATATCTGAAAATGTACTTATACCCTAAGCTAACTAATTATACTTAGTAAATATAAAGACAATTAATAATATATAAATATAAATATAAAATAATAAATTACAAAAGAATACAATAAGAATTCGGCAATAAAAATACGTATATCTAAATCTATATAATTATTAACAACGTCACTATAATTATTTATCCGTTAAGTGAGTGTAATTATTATTATTTATTTTATTCAAAGTTTGGATACTTTATGAAAGTTGCAAAGTGTAGATAGCAAAGGTTAGATTTTTTTTAGCCTTCAATACGTGCAATCGGTTAAGATGTCGTAAAGAAAGTAACGCTTTCCCGCGTTTTTGGCGCGAACCAAAAGAAGAAGAGAGGTGCCTACTAGATTGTGTCGACACGGTAGTTAGGCAGATGCTCGCAATAACGTCTTGACATTGTTTGGGCGTTAACTATTGACGATAGCGCCCGGCATAGCATGGATACGAAAACCGTACTAACTCACGTGCTACGTTAGCGTCAGTTCTCAGTAGCATATGTTTTTTATGTCAGACACGTGTTGAAGGGTTTGTCTGTATTGTATTCTCCATGTGTAGACAAAGTCGCGTTAAAACATCTTTAACAATGATCGCTATCAAGCTTATAATTACTTTAATTCAAACGAAATTTGTCATTGATACATAAATATCAGTATAGTTTATATTCAATTCAGAATAACAGCAAGAATTGTGAGTATCGTAATTCCGTACCTTCACTGAATTAGGACTGTTTGATGTAGTCGTTTAGTATTATAGAACGTGGCGATCAACCACCGCGAGATTTAGGCTTATAATTTGACATCAATGATAAAGTACAAATAAGTGTAATATAATAATATTGTATATGTATATTCAAAATTAACGTCTGTTGTATAAAAACTGTTATTAATGGAGAAAGTGATGAAATTAATAAACAATTAATATTTACAAATAAATATGTAATTGAGATGTAGTACTTACAAACGATTAAAAAAACATTCATTATAATGAAAAATCTATACTTACCTCAGTTTTTGATTATGTATTGTCATTCCTATTGGATGAATTGGTTGCATGGACCAAGAAAGAACGCGCCGAATAATTTTAAAACACAAAATCTAGTCAAGTACATAACACTGCCGATAGAGACGAAACGTAGATACCGAAATGAGTACGAAGTTGAGCGTTCTCATTGGCCAACACAATGTCTAGCCTCCTAACAGGCGTTGTGCTTATTATTGTTATGTAGCTGCCTAGCGACCGGCGTCAACTATCGTATGTTCAGCGTGCTATTGGGCGCTAAGTTAACGTCACCGGCGCTATGTAACGCAAAAAGATCCAGAATCGCTACCCAGGACTCTTTGAATCAGAGCATTAGAAAGTTTGGAAAATTTTAAATTTCAGTTGGGGTGCGATCAGGGCCCCGTGAATTGTCGGCCCCCAACATTTGCCTAGTTTGCTTCTATTATAATCCGGCACTGCGAGTCGAAGAAAAGTGGAACACAAATTGAGGTTATGTGTGTCTTGCCGGTATTCGTAGGATTATTGCAACATAAATTTACCGATGAAAACAAATGCTCTTTGTAAAAAATATCAGAGCATTGTATCAATATAAGCTGGGCAGCGTCAATTGTCGTAAGTTACCAAATTCCGGCACGACAATCAACGACAGCACGATTCAGCCAATAGTGATCTCATCGGACTTTAGAATAATAATTTCTTTATTCTACGAGATAGATGTGTAAATATGATTCTGACTCACTTTTCATTATATCGGATCAGTGTATCTGATGATACTTTCAGAATATTTGTAATGAAAACAAACAAACGGGAAACTGCATCCACCGATCCACGTGTTGCAAGAGCATAAGCGTCGAAATCCCTCATAGCGCTACGTCACTCGCACCGCTCACCACGAGGGTCATGCCGGCCAGTTGCCGAGCAGACACCTTATGGCGGGAAATTGGCGGGAAACAATGTATAACCTCATGCACTGCAGCAAAGATACAAACAGTATAATTTATCGCTGTGAAACTATAATCGCAATAATGATTCAAGGATCAGGTTCACGGGAACGAGTATGTAAATATAGAGCTGTGAAAAAAGCTCGTATGGAGGAAATTCAGAATGTAGCTACAATATGCGCTACTGAATTAAATATTTCGAACAACATTGCAATTAAGACAGAAGATGACATACTTATGTGGTATGTATGTAATACATACTTGGTATACAAGATCACGTTTCGTAGTAGCTTGTGGATTTGGGGTTTTGCATGAAATTTTCTTTATCTTGTGTTTTAAAAATTCACGAAAACAAAATGAGGTCATATGTTTAACATAATGAGGTCATATTCCGAGCTTAACCCTAAGAAAGTTCTAGGTTGGAGAACTTTTGAATTTTAGTTTAGATTTTGTCTATTGAGTTCATTTAAATTTTTATTTTTATAAAGTTTGTTTTAGGTAAGAAAGTTCTAGGTTGGAGAGCTTTTGAATTTTAGTTTAGATTTTGTCTATTGAAACTACTCATCATTTTGATATGAAACTCTGTACAAAATTATTCTGTAATATTTTTAAATACAAAACATTGAACCTAAGCCGCAATCCATTAACCCAATTACAACTTCAATTTTCAGAAATCAGACGCGTTCGAAAACCCCTGAGTGGGTCCTCAACTTTGAAACTAAAGCATCCTCGAGAAGCTCCGACTAGGCCCTCATCATTTTTTCTCTCTGTAGTCTCGCATTTCTAAACGAAGGCATCCTCGAGGAGCTCCGACTGAGCCCTAATCATTTATCCTCCCTGCAGCCACACATTTTGGAACTAAGGCTCCTCGAGAAGCCCGTCGGAGGCCTTATCGGGCTTTGAGAAGGATTCCATTATTGAGGAATCCCTAGCTTAGCCTCATAGGAGCCTTATATTGCACAAGGCTATCCTTAACAAATTTTTGCACAGGAATCCTCCAATGAACCCGAGGACGTCCTGCTCTTCGATGTCGAGCCTCCTGCACCTCAAACCTCGACTGGTCATTAAACCGCTCTTCTAGACGTTGAAATTCACGCCGATCGGAAATAATACGAGACCGCAGAGGTCTTCCATGGGCGCGACGAAGCATCCATTGCCTATAAATTTCCCGAGCTCTTACATGATTTCCGAAAGCCTGATCAATGGCGTAAATCATAAGGCGTTGATCTCGGCCATCTCGGAAGCGACTACGGTAAATGATATTCATGATAATTTATTATTCATTCGATGTTAGACAAATAACGGGGGGGGTGGGAATCGCTCGTCGGACAGTCGTGAGCCGTTGGCCTCTATATCATTCTTGGTGTAATTTTACTTGTGAGAAAGTTTTTCAGGGTGTCAGGTGCTCGTCGCTAGCCACCAAGAACTGCGCTGATGAGGAGATTCGCCTAGGCGCACAGAGGTGGCGCGGGCGTTCTGAATCATATTATATTATATTCGTTTTGTTCACCGATGCGGCAAGCTGTTCTAACACTCTATACTAAATAGACAGAACATTAGTATTTGAGCACATCACAAACCCTCATGCGATGATGGAAACAGATAAAAGCTTTCTTGTTATGCTCAATTTGACTATTATTTATTTTTTTTTTTTTGATCGACAGTCAAGACAAAATAATATTCAATAATTTTTTTTGAATTCATTGTTTCGGGGTGGAAGGCTCATTTGCCATCACTGGTTCCTCAGAGATTTTTATTCCTCTTGATAAGAAGAATTTTTAGAGACGATGAAAATATTTGACCTTCAATTTCGAGGTAGAGGTCAATATTGCGGGGCCATGTTTTCACAGATCTTCATCGATCTCGAGCTGGAAAATCAGCTGGCCGAGCCATGACACATAATTTTTATACACTGTACTGTATTGTACTTATTTTTGTAAGTACAAGAATGTAAGTAGTTTTGTAAGTGGAGATTTAATTTGGCTTTATCAACCAAGGAGAGAGAAAGGATGTTGTCCAAAACTACAATCTGGAAGATCTAGATTCGTCAGAGAAGGTCAGAAGAAAATTATAACTGCGTTGTGGTTATTCTGTTCGACGTTTTGGCTGGGCCCAGCCAGCCATTCTTAGGCTACAAATTTATTCAGATTTACAATCAAGAGAAACATTTTTTTCACAATCAAAAGGAAAAAAAATTATTTTTTTATAAATCAAATTTTACAAAATCAATATTCTCTACTCTTTTTATCAGATATCATTCAAATTTCAAAAATCGATTATATCAAATAACATAACCTAACTCCAATCGATCTAATGGACGGATCTTAGATCCTTACTTCCTCCTCGATCGCCATATTAGTGACATTATGCGCGCAGGATAGTAATTAAAAATTGTAGGTTTAGTTTAATACAATTATTATAATTTTTATGGTACGGTGCTAGAATAGACTTCATACAATTTAAGCATATTGCAAACATAGGTAAATAAAAACGGATAGCTTTAAATCAAAATCTGTGATAAATTATATACACGTGGTCTCCTAGAAGAGGTTATAAATTTGCCAAGGTTTCAAAAAAAGATAACTGGTGAAAATATTGATTTCGTAAAAATTTATTTATAAAAAAATAATTTATGTATTCATTTTTTTTTTAATTTTTTTTTTTTTTTGATTGTGAAAGAAATGTTTCTCTTGATTGTGAATCTGAAAAAACTTGTAGCCTGAGGATGGCTGGCTGGGCCCAGCTGAAACGTTGAACAGAATAACCACAACGCAGTTGTAATTTTCTTCTGACCTCTGACGAATCTATGGTCACGGAAAGATTACTCAAAACTACAATCAAATTGGGACGGACCTTATACAATTGGAGACAAAATTAACGAAGTAGTTTATAGAATTCAACGTTCTACTCGTACTAAACCTAAAGTTGTTCATTTAGATCGTTTAGCTCCATACGAGCAAAGGCAACCTTCCCTGGACATCTAGTCTGGACAGATTTAAATTCGTCTCCCCCCTTTATGTTTCTTTAGATATTTGTTTACATCTGTTTCTAGGTGGTCTGCGACACTGCCTTATGGGATTACACGTCCTACAGACAGACCCCTAACCATCGCTGTTGAAGGAAATATTGGATGCGGAAAATTCACCTCTACAAAAAGAATCCTGGAAAGTAAGGATGTATTGACCGTGTTAGAACCATTAGAAGAGTATAGAAACGTTATAGGAGTAAATTTATTAGACAAGATGTATAAGGATCCTCTATGTCACGCTTATCATTTCCAACACCATGCTTTAATGGTTATGCTGGATAGGCATCTATTACAAGCCGGTCTTAAAAATAAAATCATGGAACGGTCAATTTTTAGCACGAATTGTTTCGTAGAAGCTCGTCGTAGAACCGGAGATTTCAAAGATTTTGAGACTCATCTCCTAACCAAAAACGTTTAGATTTTAGTAAAAAGTTCTTATTGTTTTAAAGTAGATCTTATTGTCTATTTGGGGTTAAGTCCTGGAACCTCGTATTGCTATCTCGTTCCAGGAGCGAAGAAGACCCTATTTTGCAAAATTATTTTAAAATTCTTCATCAGATACACGAAGACTGGTTGATTCATAAAACTTTTCAAACACAACCAAGTCCGATTCTAATTATCGATGCCGAGCTATCAGCTGATTCGGTGTATAACAAATTTTGTGAGGTTATGGATACTTAGTCGATAACATAGAGTCCCAACATCTTTCAGTAGCGAAAAATGTTATCGATCGGAGATTCAATTTTGCTACATCGCCACCTATAATGGGGTTTTAAATTACCTTGTCGGTAACGTCGAGATTTTTATTGTTATTATCAATTGAACTATTCTATCAGTACCAATTAGACTCACTCATTCAGAAATAAAAGACAAACAAATTTCATTCATTTATTCATTCATTTATTTAATTTATAATTTTCTTTTCAAACACAAAAAAAGGGGGGGAGCTTTCTACCGCTATCCGACCACGCTACGCGTTACTGCTTCAGCTAATAATTTAATGTGTTCATATCGATAACAGTTTTCAGTAGGTCGCGCTCACAACACCGGCACGTAACACGAAGAGCAGTGGCTGTATTCGTTGTTGGGTTCCTCGCCGGTGCAGGTTTGGTGAACATCTGCTTTCCAAAACATCACCTCGGTCAAGTTCTTTGAAATGGAAGAAAGTAATTTTAAAAGAAGAATTTTTTCTAACGAAATTTTTTGAAGATTAAATATTCACTTGTAACGGTAGCATTTTTCGCAAGTGAAACCATATCCAGTCCTATCCATATAAACCTCTGCCCTTCCGCACAGAAACCGTTTGCACTTTTCGTTGAACCCATATCGGGCTACCACCCCTTAATTTAGAGAATTCGAGATGGTCCCGACATTAATGGACTCTTCTCGTCTACTCCTCTCTTCTTTACACCGTTGTTTTAGATAATTCAGAGTGACGGTTACTCCCGACATATTATAGTTTGTTATAAACAACTGAATTCCTTTCTTCTTCATTCTATCAGTCTTTTGTCCTACTCGGGTTTGTTCTGAGAATAGCGTCTTCTGGGTAGGCGTGGTCTCTCTTGTACGATAGTACTTTCATTTGTTTTTTATTTAAATAGATCCCAATGGATTTTAAATATACATGATAGTTTTAGTAACTAACTTTCAACAAGATTTTCAGATTTTTAATGGGATCGATCTGATAATCTGAAAGCAAAAAGATGGAAATCCTATCCTAGACCTATCCATCCTTTTTCGAGGTCCCTCAAATAAGATCGTTCCAATATTTATTAATTACGAATGTTAAATTATGAATTAATTCAAAGAGTTTCGTCTCCTATTTTGTGTTTAAAAGAAGAATTCACTTCTTTTATACACTTGAAACTCCTATTTGTCCTCCTATTTAGGTCGTCTTATTACTGACTTTTCAAGAGGCTTCGATAAGGACGGCTTTGGGATCACGGATTGAATACCTTTCTGAGCTCCTGTCCCATATGCCATTCGGTCGCCTCCCTTTTGCAGGATCTTACTCCTTTACTGCTCACATCCTGATCCTGCTTACTTCAGAGACACTCTTTTTCCGAAAAAAATATTCCAAAGAACATTCTTTTATTAAATACTTAGACATTGATAACTTCAACGCTCACCTATCTTTCTAAGGTCTTCTAGTGTGGTTTTTCCCTTGGAAGCTAAGGCAAATGCCGGATAGTTTATGGAAAGGTATCACATCTATAACTTACGTACCACACAGGCTTTCCCAAACAGTGCACTTACACACATTAGACGGAGAGCCTGTGATAGATTTCACTAAGCGTTTTCAGTACAACCACAAAATTGGGAGACGCTAGGTATAGAGTTCGTATTGGGGAAACCATGAGTCTTGCAGCCCGGCCCCCTTGCGTTTGAATGCCTGGTCCAGGTAGAAAAACGCGTTTTTCAAGTAATTTCAGCATAGTCCATTCCAACTCAGATCTGATCTACTATTACATCACATTATTACGTTCAAAAGCCAGACCGGTAGCTTGTTGATAACATGGTGACAGACTGGATTATAATCATAAAAAACATGTATTTACAAGCGATAGCAGCAGGTCTGCAAATTCTATTTTCACGAAATATTATGTCCCCCTAGATCACTTGTTGAACGCCAGACGAAAATTCCGTTGCGAACACCTCGAAAATAATTAATAAAGTTCTGCGATTTTGATCGAAAGTGTAGGCGGCCGCGAGGAGTAGCAAAACGGGGACTGTGCAAAACGAGGGTACCGGTCGCGTGGAGGGGATAGAGCCTAGCTGCTACGCAACGGTCGACAGCGTGGCTCGGCTGGAGCAGGTTCGGGTGTTTCCAATTCGGCTCGTTCGTACGTGTAAGACAGAGACGGTGCAAGCCGACTGCCTCCGAATCTCGATTCCGTGGCAACGTTGTGGTAGTAGTGCGTGCTGCGTCGTGTAGTTTTGGCGAGTTTGTTTGATATGTATAATTATTATTATGATAAATAACTGACAATACAAAAATTACGACCGAAATGGCTTCAATAAAAAATTGTTGTGTGATATGTAGAAAATATGCTGATGAAAAAATCGTGATATTTACTCAACAATTACTGGAAAAGTGTCAAACTGCATTGGCTGTGAGAAATGCACATTGTTGCAATCCGAATACCGAGGTGTTGCGATATCGATATTTGAGCCGCACTTTGGGTAATACACTGGAATGTGCAGCTACAGAGTATTAACGCAACCAAAAACAATTACAGACGCAGCACGACCTCTTTAAGGGGTTAAGGGTAGTCAGAATTTCCAAAAAATCGATTTGTTTTGCATTTTCTTCAAGTATAATATCTTAAAAATATTCTCTGAAAATTTGAAGTGAATCCGACAAATACGTTTCGAGTTATTCGACAATATTCGACAAGTGGCAGATAAGCGCGCTAACGATAGCACTCGAGAAGGTAGAATGCTACGTAGACAACGGCAAATCGATGTTTTGGAAACTTCTACAATGGCTGAAGAACTATTATATGGCCCAGGAATAGATGACTCGGTGTAAGTAATTAAATAATAAATTTAATTAATAAATTACTCTACATAAATCGAGTGTAAAACTTTAAATGCGTTTTTCTCAAAACTATGTTTTTTGAACTGGTGCCCACTGTAACTCGAAAACCGCTCAGTAGATTTCAATGAAATTTATACAGCTTTTAGAAAACATAAAAAACTAGTGCCTGTTGGATTTTTTTATTTTGTTAATTAAAAAAAAAAAGCTTCGATCAGACACTAGATTATCTATTCATAAAACTAATTTTTTTTGTCTGATTGATTTTAGATGAATCTTCAAGGATTTATGATGGTCACCGCAAGGACCTTCTGTTGGAACTGGGTCAACACAAACAGCCATAACTTTTGAAATTATCAATTTTTTTTTTTCAAATTTTCGTGAAGTCAAGTCAAAACATTGTGTAATGATGCCATATTATTACTTTTATAAAATAAAATGATTTGCTGGCAATAGAAAATTATTGAAAATTCCCATTTTTTCACGTCTCTGACTACCCCTAACCCCTTAACGTAATAAAAAAGCGATCATTGTAATACTCATGGTCAGAACATCCGCATAAACTACAGAAGAATATGCACTGCAATTTCCGAATAGAAGACAACCAAACAAAGATCCAATTCTGAGATTGGTCAGCCGAACTAGGGAAATGGGTTCAGTTGTTATTAATCGAACTGGTGGCGTGGGAAGGATACGCAATGCGCGCGTGCTAGCAACGGAAGAGATGGTGTTGGATGCTGTTGATGACGATCCTACACTCAGCATAAGAAATATTGCGAGGATATGCGCAACGACCTACTCCACAGTGTAGCGAATTCTTAAAGACAAGATTATGCACGAATTCCATTATACGAGAGTGCAGTGTCTACAGGCTCGTGACTTTCTGCAGCGTTTACAGTTTTGTGAATGGGTCATTCAAGAAATGCCGCGGATCCAAAGTTTTTGAGAAGCATTTTATTTGCGGATCAGTCGACATTTGGCATTGAAAACTCATTTAACTACCATAATCTGCACATGTGGGACGTCGAAAACCCACACGCTACGAGCGTTCGTGGGTTCCTGAATTAAATCAGAATAGATTATTATCAATTAGGATTATTTTGACAGTTGGGCCAAATCGAATTTTGCCGCACGACTAAATGCAGCAAACTATTCGGAATTTCTTTGAGAGAATTTATCGAATAATTGAACTAATATCTGGAATTGACTACTCCAAGTTCGATCAGGATATCCGCATCTAAAAAGCCTTCTTTTTGTAGAAGAATTTATGTTATTTATCTGGTCTATGGCAAAATATTAAATTTGTAAGGGTCGTATACATTAATTAAACTAATGTCTGAAACTAACCACTCGGAGATCGATCAGGATAATCGAATCTAATAAGCTTTCTTCATGCAGAAGATTTTATCTGTTCATTTATCTGGTCTAGGGGAAAATATCAAATTTACAAGAGTCGTGTACATTATTTAAACTTATATCTGGAATTGACTATTCAAAGATTGATCAAGATAATCGAATCTAACAAGCTTTCTAAATGTAGAAGATCTTATCTGGTTATCTACCTGGTCTACACGTGAATAGTATTGAATGATCAAACGAACTTACCTGTGAAGTTCGATCATAATTATATGACCGCCCCGTCCGACTAGATCACAAGGTAGGCTCCCATCTCATGGCCCATGTGTCACCACTTTTTAAAAATAAAAAAGATAAAAAAGAACAATTACAGCCAAACATATGCAGTAATGTGAGCTGCGGTCTTCATTCTTTAAAGCTGTTGTCGTTATCTGAAAGGGCTTGGGTTACCTGGGTGGGAGTGATCTAGTCGGACGGGGCGGTCATATAATTATGATCAAACTTCACAGATAAGTTCGTTTGATCATTCAATTATATTACCCGCCCCGTCCTCTAGATCACAAGGTAGATGTTTGAAGCATCTGACGAGAACGGTAATGAGAATATGAGCGCGTAAAATTAAAACACAGAACACAAGTTCTCAAGGTCACTTATTTAATGTGAAACAGAAATATGGATACAAACAGAGAAACATGGATGTACATCAAATTGCAAGGACAGATCTGGCAAAGAAACACGCATCAATGATCGGTCTATTATAAAACTTAGCAAAAATCTCGGATTTTTTAGACCAACCAACAGTTTTCCTAATGTCTTCTAAATCAAGACCTTTCCTGTCTGCAGCCGAAGTTGAAGCATGTCTCGTGCTGTGTGCTCTAAATATACTTGTATCTAACCCGCTCCTGCCTAATATAATCTTGACCCACCTACTGAGAGTTTGTGTTGTTACAGCTTTATTATACAGCTTTGTAGTGGAAATAAATAAATTGTCAATCTCACCACGGATATTCATAGTTTTTGAAATGTAGGATGTCGAAACAAAGGCCACACAGATCCTTGGATTCTCATTGAAGGTTGGTAGTTTCAACACTGGTTGAGACTTGTTAAGGCCGAATGTTTTTAATGTGTTTGTGATCTTAACTTCAATCCAATCATCGAATACTTTAATATTCTTCAAATTGATGAAAGAAAGAGTTTGCATTCTATGGCCTGTAACTAGAGCCAGCAAAGAGATACGTTTGAAAGATAAATCTCCTAAAGAAAGGTTCTCATTTGGGTAAAGCGTAGCAATGTAACTGTGCTAGGATCCCAAGTTACCTCATATCTTGGTTTACTGGGTTTGATATTATGGATACCCTTGAAAAATCTTTTGATAAGCGGATTCTCGGTTAGATCTCCAATTCTAATTAAAGATATAGCTGAACGAATTGAATTTAAGGAACCATAAGATAACCCCAACTCGAAATGATGAGTAAGAAATCTGATAATTTCTGACACAGAACTATTATAAATATCAATTTTTTGTGTCATGCAAAAGGTATATGTACCAACGTTTCAACGCCGAATCGTATTGTTTTAGAGTTGATTGTGATATTGAAGCAAGGAAAATCTTAGATGCTTTTTCTGAAATTCCTCTCAATCGATATGCTTGCTTAATAATTTACCAGCCACCAGGGTAAGATTCCGATGAAGAGGGTGTGGCACTCTGTCAGGACAAGAAAGTAAATTACTATTAGGATTGAAAGTGATCAGTTCAGAATCTAATAGAAGTTTGAATAGCGGGAACCATGGTTGGGAGGGCCAATATGGAACAACTATGATGCCTCTAGAATTGCTAAATTGTATCTTACGTAGGACTCTTAGAATTAATGAGAAGGGTGGAAAAGCATAAAAGAATAAACCTTTCCAAGAAACAGTAAAAGCGTCAGCCGCCATGGAACCTGGGTCTCTAAACCATGAAATATATAGTTTGCATTTCCTGTTGTTTCTGCTTGCAAATAAATCTATATTTGGAAGGCCAAATTTATTCACAATGGTTTTGAACGCTAAGTCAGATAATTCCCATTCTGTTTCTTTTTCTAATCTCCTTGATTCTACATCTGCTTCGAAATTATCAGATGTACTAATATATGAAGCAAATAAAAAAAATGTTTCTCTCCTCACACCACTGCCATATTCTTTTAGCTAGCTGTCCAAGTTCTAACCACTGTATACCCATACGGTTTATGTATGAAATTGCAGTTGTATTATCTATTCTTAAAAGAATATCACAACTAAATCTGTTGGTAGCAAAACATTTCAGACCAAAAAATGCAGCTAGAAGTTCCAAAATATTGATATGTTTTCCCTTTTCGAGGCTATTCCAGAAACCATGGGTTTTATCATTTCCACATACAGCTCCCCAACCAGAAAGCAACACATCAGAAAAAATCTCAAGATCAAATTCAGAAAGTCTATTCAGAGAAAACTTAGCGATATGAATATTCTTTTTTCACCAGTCAAGGTCTTTTCTAATGAAAAAAGGAATATTCATTGATAAGTCATAATGCCCTCGAGTACGATTAAGAGCTAATAATTTTGCTTTTTCGAGAGATTTTAGGTGTTTTTTCAGAGGCGCTACGGTAACTCCGGTAGCAGACCCAGCGCCTAAACTCGAATCGAGGTAGACTGTACCTAGGTGGGTAAATAAGTTTCGCGAAATTATCGGTGTCGCGCTTGTTTCACCGCTCAACTACTTTGTAGGTAATAGTAGATAGCTTCTTGGTTCGATCCATGTGATCATGAGTTGTGAAATTCAATACTTCAATGGCGCCGTCCAAGGGTGCGCTTGGTCGTGCTTTTGGCTACAGTACGTCAAACGTTTAATATTGTCAGTGAAAACAATTGTCACACGTACGAAATGTTCTTCGTGCGCCAAACACTCGACACACAGTGGATCGCAGCTGACTGGCGTTTCGACGGACAAGTAAGTAAAACTATTTTTCATAAAATACGAGTGTGTCTGTAAAAACATAACCTGCAAACCGCATCAAGTGTCACACAACAATTCACATCTTAATCAAGTAGACGTACTTCTTACTGGTTCAGTTATTATTTTGTATCGTACAAGGTTTTGCATCAGTGGTAATTATTTCAGCGATCGTGCAGCAGCCTGGAATATCCCTCAAGCTGTTGTCATTGGTCTGAAGTATGTACACGATCAGCTGTGGTGCAGGGGTCAGTCACAGAAGAGACTGTCAGGACAAGGTTGAATGCCCATCTTGGAAAGGCATAGCTGAGTTGTGTTCAACGAAGTTTTCTACAAGGGTTCTACATTCGAACTAACCACAATGAAGTGAGAGTCCGTATGTCATCTAGAACTTCCACTGACACATTCCTTTTGCATAGATCTGCACCGTTGGAACTACGTTTTTTGTTGCTCTATAATAGGCGAATAGTGTGTTATCTTTTCTGAACCAAATTATACAATAAGCCCTATACTGCAGTTCGTCTTACAGCTTAAGGTGTGTTATATACATCCAATTAATACCAGATTACCTAACCATCCATCTCTCACTTTCAGAAAAAGTACTCCCTTCGTCATCCTCCTCCTCCTCCATTATAGTAACGAAGCTATAAAATGAAGCTAGTTTAGTCTAACAACCCTAATTAAAATTTTAAGATTATCTAATACACTCTGTACTATCTGTGTCTGAACAAAGTCTTGTCTGGGGTTTGCAAATAAATTATACCAAAGTAATCAACAGTGGTGGTCGAAGTTTTTGTTTTGCTTCCAATATTTCCACAAAAAATCTATCGTTTTATAACTGCTCTTATTAAATGTAACACTTCAGACGTTTCATTTTCTACAGGTTGTATTGAATGTGTGATGTAGTAAGACACTGATTTCTTTAAGGTTATTTATTCATAACAATACTGAATATATCATACAAATACAGGACTCGTCTTTTTGTAATATTACTTAGAATACAACAAAAATATTATTAACTAAATACTAATAACTAAATTAACAATAATAGACACAAAACACAATAATATTAATAAAATTAATAATAAATAAACACACGACACGCAATAATAATGATAATAATAATAATAATAATAATAACAACAACAATAAATAAACACACAACAAAAAAGTAAAGTAATAATTGAAGTAGTCAATAAATAAAACAATATTAAGATGGAATAATATCGGACCAATAATTCTATGATTCGTATCTGCCCCGTTTGCGCTCCCTTCGCTGAATGGCATAATAACAATTAAAAATTGTTGTACGAATTTCGGAACCTCAAATTTGGCCGTAAATATTAAATAAACGATATTTTGCGACGCTAATATCGTATATTTCCGGATGATCTTGTGAAAGCAAACTGAAAAATTATATCGAAATTGATTTGCGAAAGCAGACGAAAAATTTGTTATTTATCTATACTATGTTATTTAGATATACTGCAGTCAACATAAGTTTTCGTACGTCGAAATAATTGACATTTACAATGGATTTAGCAAATATATCGAATAGCGACAAAACAGACATGATACTAGCATACGGTGCGGCTAATAGAAATAGCCGCCAAGCTGCCCGTATTTATGCGGAGAGATTTCCCGATCGCCAACATCCAAAACCGTACGTTTTTCCGCGACTGGAAAATTACTTGCGTAATAAGGGAACTTTTAAAGCTGCAAAGCACACAGGTAGATTCAATTGAGTTCAACGATTAGGTATCAAATTTTTCGGCCTTTATTTCCAAAATTGTCGTGCAAAATATGTAAAAAAATTTAAAAAAAATCTTTAACAATTAGTACTTTTTGAGGTTGTTCGGAGGCTGGAGGATGGCAGGGTTACCCACCCAAATACTTCGTCTCCTGCCTCCGAAAAGTAACTTGAACTAGGCCCACTGCTTTTGTTTTGTCTCATTGACATATCGCTGGTATCTGATCTCGTCCTCAGGATGGTAGTCTGGAGTTTTCTCACACCGTAATAGAACTCCGGGCTACCATCCTGAGGACTGGAGCAGACGCCAGCATCTGAATCGTCAGAGACAAAATGAAAGCAGTGAACTTAGTCCAACTAACTGCTTGGAGGAAGAGATTAAAGTATGTCAGTGGGTGGCCCACCCACCCTCTAGCTTCCTCAACACTTACAACCTAAAGAAATACGAACTGTTTGAAAATTTGTTAAAAAATAATTTTAGCTGTTTCAAAGCTACTTTGAAGCCGTTAAAATCATGGACAAATTTATATTTTGCACAATTTTTTTACCATGATTTGTTTTTGCAAATTGACTAATAGGACAACCGAGGACACTACGTATCAGAGTTCGGCAGCGTATTCTTAATAGCCTACGGGAAAATCCCCGTACGAGTATTCGAGCACTGGCACAAGATCATGGTGTTAGTGCTGATACTGTTTTCAAAATAATCCGAGACCGTAAGCTGCGTCCATTCAAGTCTAGCATTCATCAAGAGTTATTGCCGGGAGATCCGCCACGCAGATTTGCTTATTGCGACTGGCTCATAGATAGATATCTTGAGGATGAAAGTTTCGCAAGTAGAATCCTTTTCTCAGATGAATGCACTTTCAAAATGGATGGCAGTGTAAACCGGCATAATGCCCATTTTTGGGCAGTAGAAAACCCGCACATAGTTGAGGTTGGCCATTTTCAACGAAGGGGGTCTGTTAATGTGTGGGCGGGTATACTAGGTGACAGAATTATTGGCCCGGTTGTATTCCTGGGCAATTTAAACGGACCAACCTACACCAATTTCTTAGAAAACGTCCTTCCTGGCCTGCTGGAAGACGTTCCGCTGGCCACAAGATTGAGTATGTGGTACCAGCAAGACGGTGCACCTGCACATACGACAGTTACCGCACGCAATGTGTTAGACCGCACTTTTGAGGGCAGATGGATCGGGCTCCATGGCCCGCAGGAATGGCCTCCCAGATCTCCAGATCTCACTCCCCTGGACTTTTTTCTATGGTCCTACATAAAAGAGGAGGTTTATAAAACGAGGCCCAGAAGCATTGAGCACCTCAAGCTGAAAATCAGAATCGCCTTCAACAGGGTTACGCCTGAGATTTTGGCTAAGGTACACCGCGCAGCTGTAAAGCGAGCTGTTTTCTGCTCAGAGACTGAAGGTGGCCTTTTCGAGCATCTGCTTAAGGGTTAATCCCGAGGATTTTCAAATTTATTGTTTGTTTCTTTTCTATTGTTCAAAATTCCTTCTTATTTTCTTCTATATCCCACCGGTTTTTTACACTTATGTTTCTAATTATTTTCATGTATTTAGTTTTTTACCGTTTCTTGATGTTTGTTTTACTATAATTGTTTTATCGTTTGTTTTTCACTATATTTCTTTATACGTATATTTTTATAATTATTTTCATGCATTTTTTTTATGATTGTTTCTTAACGTTTTTTTTTTTTTTGTTTTATAATTGTTTTCATATGTTATGTTGTTCACTGTTTCTTTATGCAGATGTTTATAATTGTTTTAATATCTA
Source organism: Macrophya annulata (assembly GCA_963924015.1). Classification (NCBI taxonomy): domain Eukaryota; kingdom Metazoa; phylum Arthropoda; class Insecta; order Hymenoptera; family Tenthredinidae; genus Macrophya; species Macrophya annulata. The sequence continues at coordinate 19,147,374 of OZ001258.1, forward strand.
CTAAGTATCATTGTTTTGCATTAAAAATCATAGTTTTATTTTGAATAAGTACAATATTAATTCTTCGAGTCTTCTTTCCATTTTAAGCATGCCAGAGTTATCTTGCACTTGTGACAAATATTTTGCATTGGCCAATCTACGACTCAGTTTACAGGCCTTTGTATTCAACAGACGGTTCCAAATGATGTCTGTGTTCACTCAACACATAACTTTGGCTTTTTCACACACTGCGTAAGTATTAATTTCGAAGATGTCGGGTCCGAAGATATTCCAGGCTGCTGCACGATCGCTGAAATAATTACCACTGATGCAAAACCTTGTACGATACGAAATAATAACTGAACCAGTAAGAAGTACGTCTACTTGATTAAGATGTGAATTGTTGTGTGACACTTGATGCGGTTTGCAGGTTATGTTTTTACAGACACACTCGTATTTTATGAAAAATAGTTTTACTTACTCGTCCGTCGAAACGCCAGTCAGCTGCGATCCACTGTGTATCGAGTGTTTGGCGCACGAAGAACATTTCGTACGTGTGACAATTGTTTTCACTGACAATATTAAACGTTTGACGTACTGTAGCCAAAAGCACGACCAAGCGCACCCTTGGACGGCGCCATTGAAGTATTGAATTTCACAACTCATGATCACATGGATCGAACCAAGAAGCTATCTACTATTACCTACAAAGTAGTTGAGCGGTGAAACAAGCGCGACACCGATAATTTCGCGAAACTTATTTACCCACCTAGGTACAGTCTACCTCGATTCGAGTTTAGGCGCTGGGTCTGCTACCGGAGTTACCGTAGCGCCTCTGAAAAAACACCCTGTATATGCCCAACCGTATGATATCGCAGGACAAGCTGCTGTGATTTTACCTAAGAATTTTGCAAAATCTTTGATTTTACAGTTTGTCATAATACTGAATTTCCTAATTTCGTTCGACAAAACAAGTCTTTTCTCCGTTGTTATTTCCATGGACATATTAACAGAGTTAAATATGAATCCGAGAAATTTTCTTTTTTGAGAGGGGATCAGTTGACTTTTCTCTTCATTAATACAGAAACCTAATTTGACTAGTGAATCCATGGTTTGAGATACATTGTTTTGACAGGACTGGTAAGAATTACCTATCAGCAAAAAATCATCAATGTAGGAAACTGATATGAGACCCCTTTTTCTAAGCTCATGAAGGACTGGTTTCAGAGTTTTTGTAAATACGTAAGGAGCTGAAGAAAGACCAAAAGGTAAACAGGTAAATTCGTAAATCTGATTCTCAAAATTAAATCTCAAATATTTTCTATAATCATACTGAATAGAGATTAGAAAATAAGCATCCTTTAAATCAATCGTACTCATGTAGCATTTGTGATAAATGAGCCTTTTAGCTGCTCTGAAATCTTCCATTTTGAAATGATCAGTAGTAATAAATTCGTTCAATCTCTTCAAGTTCAAAATAAACCTGTATGAACCATTTGGCTTCAGGATTAGAAATATACTCGATACAAATTGTGTCGGGTCTGGACTGCAGCGAATTATGGCTTCTGAGTCTAATAATTTATCAATAGAGGTCGAAGTATTTTTTCTTTCAGTTAAAGACCAATTTCTTTTCGGTGGCAGAGTTCTTTGGAAAGGAATTGAATTGAAAGGAATTTTATAGCCTTCAATCCAAGAGAACAGTATTTTGTCATTAGAAATCTTTTCCCAGGTCGATTTAAAAAATCTTAATCTACCTGCTAGAACGCTTACGTTTGGTCTTACTGTCTCTTTCGATAACTGTTCGACGAATGAGAGGTTTTGGGATTGGCGTTATAACGTTGCCCCCCTTGTGATTTCTAATTCTTGCGATCATCCTGGTGATTGCGGTATGACTGTTGTCTGCCTGACTTAGGAGCTAGGGCTGCTTGTTGAGATTGGCGACGGAAGAAAGGTAGACTCTTGGGGTTTAAAGAAGTCTTTTGACTGGAATCCAATTACTTGAAATCAGATTTAGTATTTTTCAGACCTGAAGATATTTTTTCTAAGGATTTTGCCGAGTTTACCCTTTCTTTTAGATCATTACCGAATAAAAACTTTCCAATTGGTGCTCCCGACAATATCTCCTTCGCTGATGGGTTGACGCTGTTGGTAATAAACAATCTTCTTGTTTGGGAGTCAGTATGATGTAGATCTGACAATAAACGACCTGCATCACTAATCCATTCTATTAGTTGTACATTTTTTTCTGCTTCATTGTCACGAATAAGATGAGATAAGGCTTGACTCAAAGCTGAAAGGTAGCAACAGATTTGATTTTGTAAAGCTGCGAGCCTGGTATCTCTTTGAATAGTGTTGGGAAGCATTGCCGCTTTTGCTTCGGGGTTAAGTAATGGAGCTTCCATGACGGAACAATTGCTCGGAGCTGTATATTTTTTGATTAGGTCAGACTTTAAGTCTTGAGGAAGACCGTTCTGAAGGATTAATTCCCATCTACAGGCAATATCATTAAGAATTTCATTGGCTAATATTTGTTCCTCGCCGACTTTGCTGCCTAGAATGTTCAATATCTCATCATGGAGAATGAGAAGCCCGTCACTCGTAGGACAAATCAGTTTCTCTGACGTATTTTCTGTAGGATCCAAGGTAGTGGAAGGAGGATCGTTTTGATTATGAACGTCAGGATTTTTTGGTGAAGACGATTTTGATTTATTCTGAGGCAATGGAGATCTAGATCGATCTCGACTGGAAAGTGATCTGGATCAAGTTCTTCGATACGATCGTAAGGGAATGCTATCGAAACCTATTGAAGCAAACAAAACGTACTAAGTGATATATACTCCAAAGGTTGATGTGGAAAGACCAATAACAAGAATTCGTAAAGACAACTCGTGTCTAGTATCTTCAAAGAACTCTTTCTAGAAGGAGTCAATATTCATACAAAGAAGAGAAAATCAATTTGTGACATAAATTCTCCTGTTGAAAATTCGATCCATAAGTAGAATTGAATAGATCCAAATCTCTAGAACTCGTCTGAGAATGGATTGGCCGAATAGACAACTCGTGCCTGACCTCCACAGAACTCGTCTGAGAAGAGGCCTTTTGAATAACCAATAGTGCAAATCAGCTCGTGATTTGAATCGTACAGATCTAGTCTGCTACGAAATAAGAAAATCTGAACTTCGAATATTGATCAAAGGAACAGCGTACGATCGCTCTCTAGATACACACTCGACTCCCTGGATCTATAGTGACGATGGGCGTCTATGCTTTCTCTTCTTTGCTAATTTCCTTTCTAATTTTTCCAAACGCTTAACGAGATTGTCCGAATGTTGTTCTTCCTTTCTAAATAACTCCGATCTTGAATGTTCTGAATCAATATCACTAACACTATTACGCGACATGATTGAGGACAAATAAACTAAAGTTTATATACAAATTCTCACTAGTGTGTGGTGACAACTACGCACCAAGAAAAGGAATGAAGACCGCAGCTAACATTACTGCATATGTATGGCTGCAATTGTTACTTTTTATCTTTTTTATTTTTAAAAAGTGGTGACACATGTGCCATGAGATAGGAGACTACCTTGTGATCTAGAGGACGGGGCAAGTAATATAATCAAAATCTGACCTCGAAATATCTGTTGTCAGCGACCATTCATTAATTCAATTAATTTATACAACTCTGGCAAGTGTATTCATCTTCAATGAGAGACGATAAATAGTTTTTTTGCTAGTAATGACTCTATCGTTTGTGTGCTTTACATTCACTGAAGTGAATTTATCCGACTAGACGATTCCGGGCCGAGTGAATTTTTACTTCATAAAAATTTTGAATGTTTTTGCTAATTGATTTTTTCGGACTTCTATTGATTACGCTACTCGAATTGAGTAGGAAATTTACAGTTAGAAGACTTTAGTATTAATATTAGAATTTGTCTTGTCGGATAAATTCACTTGTATACATATAAATAATTTTATTCAGATCTGATCGAACAGGATTTAAAGTAAGTGTTCGAAATGTCCACCTCTCATATCGATGCAAAAATTCGCTCTACGAATGAAATTTCGTTGAACGTTTTCCAGCATTGCCGGGGTTGCAACAGCTATAGCAGCCCGGAGTTCTTCCAAAGTGTTAATTTGCACCCGGTAAATGTGTCCCTTGACATGACCCCACAAAAAAAAATCAAGTGGATTCAAATCCGGTGATCTTGGCGGCCAGGTGACGGGACCACCACAACCAATCCACGCATCTGGAAACATACGGTTGAGGACGTCACGTGCAGGACGAGCATAACGCGGTGGTGCACCATCATGTTGGAAAAAAGTTTCGCCAACTTCAATCCCAGCATTTTGTAGTACTTCCGGTAGGCGCTCTTCAAGGAATTCGAAATAGTTTGCGGCATTCTGACATTCTGTAGTATGTACTTTTATATGCCTCTGATGTGATTCTTCGTAGATCGCATATGTTGACCCAATATTTTGGTATTCAGGAAGACATTTTGTTACTAATGTCCAACATGTTTGCGCTCGTCCAGATCACTTATGAGTCATACTCTATTTGCCCGATGAAAAATGTCCAAGTGCAAGATGGAATCACATATATTGTTGAAGCTGTACAGCGGAGGCAAATACGAGGCTCAGATGTTGGCTTCTAATAGTGAGAAAACAGATCGTTTAATGTTTCAACCTACTTTAAATTATCCACGTCTTATTTCAATTCTCGTATCATCTCACACCAATGATGATCGTGGAGATAAGAAATATTGTACTAAATACCCGTTCTCATGCTACGTCCGTGAGCGTTTGCAGTTTTCAATCCAAATATAATTGCTTGCGAAAAGAAAGGACAACAGGCGACGCTGTATTTTTGCACGAATGGTTAAGTCTAGTTTGAATACTGCTAGCGCTCATGTATGAACCATGGCGTGGTAATTGATGGTTCGTAACATCAACTTGCTTCCTGAAATTCTTATGATATGTATAAAGTTTGGAGATAACTTCTGAAAAACTACTGTAATTTCAAATTATGATCAAGTAAAAGAAAGGACGGGCTTACATGTGATTACTGAAGTGAACCGTATAGTGGACTTTTGACAACTGAGCTCAATTTGATCTTATTTATTATCCGAGGTCATGGCTCATAGATTCCGGCATTGTATAAGTTTCTATTATAATTTTAATCGCCGGACTCATCAAATATGAAACGTTTTGAAGTACAATCGTTGACAAATTTTAGAGCTCACATTCGAATTTGAACAATTTTGTTTATTGATACACTTGATGTTATTTGCAGAGACATGAGAACACTTACTAGAACTAGAAGACACTCTGAATCCCAAAATATCAGAAGACAATACACGAAACTAGTATCAAAAACCTCGAATAATCAAAGTAGAAACATTTACTTCGGCCAATCTTCTGAAGGATTTTAAACAGCAAAGACTTATTGCTCCCGGAGTTGAAACTCGACCGCCAGATATTGTTTCATCTGCTGCTAATTCCAATGTCGAATCGAAAGCATACGGACATTCTTCACTAGGTAAAACGATCTACAGTGATATTACCAACACCATCATTCTAGAAACCGACGAATCAACGAGTATGGTTGACAACAAAAATAAAACTTACACTCTGATATGTACCAGAGCAGCAAATTGCAATCTCTCAGAATGTCTTATCTCGGATGTATCTCAAACTTCGGTCTCAAATAATATAGAGAATCTAGAAATAAAAACCTTCGAAACAATTGAAATTCATCCAGTAGAGTTTGAAAACTTTCGGAATGACATCACGTCCAATACAAACCCAGATGATTTAGAGGCTTTGCGTTTGGAACCTTCAAATCAACAGGATTCTGATATCAACTCATTGCACTATTCGTTCCAATCCTTACTGCATACTGCAGAAACATTATTTTCTTCCATAAAATTCCTGACAAGCACACCTGAAACTCTTCGACAAAAATAAATTCCAAATTCTACATAAAACAATGACAATAATAATAATAATCTAATAGATATCAGAACTGGGTTTGCAACTAGAGAACATCCATGTACTTCAGGCAATTGATTCATTTCGTTTTTTTGCTCTTCGTTAGGGAAATTAAGTTAACCATTACTTTGACTTTAGATATTCAGCTTCTCAAATATTTTAGAAGAGAAGCTTCATTTTGAATTACCATACGATTCTAATATATAGATTATCGTTAGATAAGAATAATAAATTAGCTGAAAACAATCTCAGAATTCAGTGAAGAGACTTTCATTTGTCTAGATTTTTTCAAATTCACACAATTGTCAAATTACCATGTAACGAACCAAGTTGTCACCTCTCCCCAATTTAGCTCGTTACTAGGCCATAACTACTTGGACGGTTCTGGTTGGTTTTGCGAACGCGAATTTTTCGTCGTTCAAACGCCGCGCCTGTCACAAGCGGCAGCACCTCTCGGGCCAGCTCCAGTATCGTGTGCGCTAGCAACGCTAATACTGCACCGCGCCACTAGGCAGCTACCCGGCCGACCGCTCCTCCCGGGAGCAAAGTAGAATGCGCCGCGGTTATATAGGCGCGCTGTAGCCGACAAGAATTGGTTCTCTGGCAACCAGTCTATGGACCAATCATTAGCTGAGGTCCGTCTTTCGAGACGTACAGACCGCTAAGCGCATTCGCGATAAGAATAGAGTCATCACCTCTACTCACTCCTGTCCGCTCTAGACTCGTATATACTTTTGAGATGTACCAGATTCACTGGATCACCGGCAATAAAGCCGTTTCTGGAAATTCGGACTCCATTAGATTCACTAGAGCCTTTCGCTATCGAAGAAAACAGTTTATAAATACTGTACCAGGACTTGCAATCAACCCTACACTATTTACGTCTCAGTATAGTAATTGAATAATTAATTTCTCTTCTAGATACCGTGAGCGTCAGGTGAACCGGGTCAGTGAAACGACGATGGTGCTAGCTTTCTTGAAATTCATAAGGGGAACTAACTCACATCCCGAAAATATCCCTAGGCCTTTCGAAGCGTAGATGCGGACCGCCATTAAATATGTTAGACAGCTATCATAATGTTTTTCGAGGTTATGTTTCACAGGTTACAAAGATTTGCAGTAGAATTTTTAGAATTTCCAGACACGTGTTTACAATAACTAACGATTAACCAAAACGCTGTAGTTCGCTGATCTATTTTCTTGAACTAAAACATTCATAACGTATTTTCACTATCTCGTGTACAACTCTACAATACTCTATAACCCTAAAAACCCTTCTGATATCTGTCAACCAAATACAATGGCCGCCTCCACGGACCATGGAGTAAACATATGAAATCGCGACTGAACTAGGGATATTCTTGGTGTATTGGCTCTCTCTTTAAATTTCAAGAAAACTAGCGCCATCGTCGTTTCACTGACCCGGTTCACCAGACGCTCACGGTATACATAATACCTCTAGTACAATAAGCATATTAGCTCACTTCTGGATACGTAACCTCTAGCTCAGTAATCATATAATTGTTCATTTATTAATCAGTTTCTTTCTCTAGATACATTAAATGCAATATTCAAAATTAGTTCTAAATAAACTAGATATAAGCATAACCACTTTGAGGAGTGGTCACTTAGGATATATGTAAGAATAATTCTAATAGTGTGTTTTCGATATCATTGCTTGTTATAGTACTGAACCCGTGCCTGAACCTCAGGACGAGGCCAACTAAGTCTCAAGAAGATTGTATACTTTTGATTTATTATTTTGTATTTCTGTTGCTTGTATGAAAGAATATTGACTCATATTGAGTATTGACTTTAGACAGCTTAATAGCATCTCTAAAAAAGACGCATATCCGTTACCTCGTATGGATAGTATTTTGGAGAAACTACGCTCAGCGCGATATATTTCAACCATCGATTGAGGTCAGGCTTACTTCCAAATATCACTAGCTTCGGAAAGTCGCGAAATAAACGCATTTATCGTCCTCGGAAGAAGAACGCGTAATTGCCTACGCCAGTAGAACTTTATCGGATACCGAACGCCGCTACTCTGTAACTGAGCAGGAATGTCTCGCTGTAGTCTGGGCCATCGCGAAGTTCCGCACGTATATCGAGGGATACCGTTTCACTGTTATCACGGACCACAGCAGCTTGCAGTGGCTCCATAAGCGTGAAAATCTTACTGGAAGACTGGCCAGATGGGCTCTCGAATTATTGGGTTACGATTATAATATCGTGTATCGCAAAGGCGCATTAAACTACGTCTCTGACGCGCTTTCTCGTATTCCCAAACACACCACTGAGCCGGAAGTAAAAGTAGCCGCTGCTATCGTCCCCGCACCAGACACCTGGTATGACCGTCGGAAACGCGAAGTCGCTGAATTCCTGAATAGATTCCGAAATTGGAGAATCATAGATAATGATCTGTACTTTCGTCGTATCGACCCTGTTGCTGATGCTGTAATACGCGACTTAGACGCATGGAAGCTAGTCCTACCGGACGACCAACACTTAGATGCACTCCAGAAAGCGCATGATGCCCCTCAGGCAGGCCATTTAGGTATAGAAAAAACGTATCGACGCCTCGCTGATAATTACTATTGGCCAGGAATGTACTATGATGTCGCGAACTACGTTCGCAAATGTCACATATGCCAGCGTTGTAAGGTCAATCAGACAGCCCCTGCGGGTTGAATAGGACACCGTATTGTTGAACAACCCTGGATTGTAGTAGCCGCGGATATGATGAGTCCATTTCCACCTAGCAAATCTGGATTCACGTATATTTTAGTAATACAAGATCTCTTTACCAAGTAGATCGAGTGCTGCGCACTCCGCAAGACCACCGGCCAAAAGATCTGTGAGGCATTTGAGGAACTTGTCTCGTGTCGATGGGAAACACCCCAGTTTTTGGTTACCGATGATGGTACAGAATTCAACAATCGTACAATCAAACAACTCGCAACCACCTACGGTATTGTCCACACAACCACACCCCCGTACCATCCACAAGCTAACGCCGTGGAACAGGTCAATAGGGTTTTGAAAACCATGATTATATCTTTTTTAGAGAACGACCATAAGGACGCGGCTCCTCTCGATGTAAACGTCCATCCACCTGAAGCATGGTCAAAAAGAATGCAACAGCTACGGCATTTACGCGAATGGGTAACCACCCGTCTCGAAGAGGCTTTTCATAGACAATCTCATTATTACAATCTGCGATGACGTGGGCAAAAACTCGCTATAGGCGATCTTGTATTGAAACGTCACCATGTTCTATCGACCGCCGAGTAAAATATCGCCGCGAGACTCGCACCGAAATTCGCTAGTCCCGACCGTATTTCACGAATCCTATCTCCTGTTGTATATGAATCGTCCAAAGTGGATAATGATCGCATCATAGGCAAAATGCATGTCAAAGATTTAAAACTGTATCATCATCCTGACACTTGACTTATAGGTCCGAGAACTGTATTGATTGTATCGACCACTGCAGCATCGCCTGATTGTATCGTCCCAATTACTATTGGTACCCGGATAAACATGGATTCATCCGACAAGGAATGCAGCCAGCTAAAACCTCGAGGCTGGGATTGCCTGCAAGTGTACGCGTCACTCCTCGACCTCATGTATGCTGCCCACCCGCAGCTACGATTGAGATATCGTAGCGGCGGCCGCTGAAGTGGCAGAGGACCGTGAGTCCCTATTGAGTTGCGTTAGCAGCCACGCTGTCGTTCGTGACCCTCCCGAAATGGTCGATGTATCGACGCAATGCGACCTGCCGAAACCTGGCTTCAGTGCTTTTACACAGACCGAGCCTACACCTACGATCTGGACTACCGAAACGCAAACTGATCTGATGCTGTTTCAACCACGGTTACCAACCACTCCGAAAAGATCGGACGTACCTTCGACACCACAGAAACCGGACGTAGCCCCGACTCCCGAAAAACGGGATATACCGAAACCGAAACTGGTCTACCAACCGCGTGAACCACAACCGGGACCCTCCCGTCAACCCTCAATCGGCCGAGCAAAACCAATGCGCGATTATTTTGAGGCGCGACCTGCACCATGCCGCGAAAATATGGCCCCCATTAACCGACCAAGTACCTTACCAAGGCATGTACACGCGAAAAACCCTATTCGTCGACCCACCCGACCTTCAGTATCACGCCATGCACCGCGTGATTCAGACGCATGCTGGAATTGCGGGGAATTAGAACACGAATCGCCTGATTGCCCACACCCACTTGTAAAACACTGTTTCCAATGTGGCAAGCTAGGCGTAACTAAAGTCGGCTGCCCACGCTGTTGCCGAGGATGGGCAGAAGATTGCCACCGTGGCATAGCCACCGGACGAACGACGCGTTCTCCATACGCCACCCCAAACGCGTCTCGCCACTCGCGATACGCCAAACCGCGCCCCCGCTAATCGTCTCGTTGCGAACCCACCTAAATGATCGTTAGAGTTGACTTAGATTAAAAAAAAAAATTTTTTTTAATAAAAACAATAATCATAGTAATAATAATAGTTATAATAATAATATTACTAGAGATTACAAAACAACGAATTTAAAAAAAAATTGAGGAAAAAAAATAATAATAATACTAATAATAATAACAATACAAAATACAAAAAAAAAATTAGAAAACAAAAACAATAATCATAATAATAATAATAGTAATAATAATAATACTACTACTAACTACAAAACACAGAATTAAAAAAAAAAATCTGAAAAAAAATAATAATAATAATCATAATAATGATAATAATAATACAAAATACAAAAAAAAAAAAAAATTTGAAAAAATATTGATAATAATAATAATAATAATAATAATAATAATAATAATAATAATATAAATAATGGCTCAATCACAGATATCAGAAGCTCGCTGGCCTACGGATACTTGGCGGCGATTCACTGCCTCGCGATTTATCATATCATATACACATACCTATATAAATTATTAATTATATGAATAACTTAGCTCTGCGTGGTCGATTATTGCTCAAAAACAATAGGGGGCGAGATTTCGGTGTCAAGAACACCCCCTCCAAATTGCAAGTTCATAAGTGCAACGGTTCAACAGATATCGTGGTCCCAAGGTAAAAAAGGAAGAAGCAGAAGAAGCAGAAGAAGAAGCAGAAGATTGTGTTTTTCGATTAACTTTGACGGTCAATATCTCGGGAACCGCTCAGTCGATTTTGCCGAACTTTAGCGAGCAAGGTTAGGTGACGTGGATCTTGAGCCTCCGTAAAGTAAAAATATTGAGCGGTTCAAAAGATATGACAGATTTTTTACAAGAACAAGAGCTTGCTCGAGTAAACGTTTCGTGGCTAGCGCGCCGGCCTACGGTACTTGGCGGCGATTCGCTGCCGCGAATCTTGATGGCTAGCGTGCCGGCCTACGGTACTTGGCGGCGATTCGCTGCTGCGAATCTTGATTACATGCGATTAGAAAGATTACAGGGATAACAAAAAGTTTACATAGATTCCAATTAGATTACATACGATTACATGTAATTACAAGGATTACATGCGATTACAAAAATTACAGAAATTACGGGGATTACATGAAGATTGTAAAGATTACATGCAATAACAAAGGAAACATGCGATTATGAAGATTACAAAGATCAAAAAATTGTAAAGATTACAGAAGGATTACATTGATTACATACAGATTACAAGGATTATACGAGATTATCACGAGAGGGTGGGATGTAATCATCTCGAGCGACATTCTCATATAACATCGATCGAACTTCACGTACAGGTAAGTTCGTTTGATCGATTTATTATATTTCGAATGTCGCTCTTCGAGATTACATATGCAGTAGTGTTCAGAGCGGCAATTTCTTTTTTTTTTTTTTTTTTTTTACGTACAGGAACTATTAATCTTTGGTTAGTACAGATGAAGCAAATGACCTTGTACTCGATATGATTGGCCGATTGTAGAACTTGGCAAACATATGGGATTTTTTCGACCAACCAGCTGTTCGCTTAATAGTTTCCAGATCAACACCCTTGGCCAGAGCTGTTGACGTAGATGCATGTCGAATGCTATATGCTGAAAATATTTTGGTATCTATTCCAGCCTTCACTAAAGCTCCATTAATCCATCGACTAATTGTTTGTGTCGAAACCTTGTTATATGGCTTTCTTATAGCTATAAATAGTTTCTTTTCTTGGTTTCTCAATTTTTTGGTAAATTCCATATATCTCATGAGAGTCGAGGCTACACATAATCTAGGTCTATCATTCGAAAAAGGTAAAGACAAGATCGGTTGAACCGAACCCGGTCTTGTGGTTTTTAGCCTCTCTGGGATTTTTATTTTTATGTCTGACTCTGAGATACTTATATTATCTATGTTAATACTAGCAAGTGTTTGAATACGATGTCCTGTGCTAACAAAATCACGGTCTTTTTAGTTAGGGTTGATAAATACAGATCTTCTGAAGAACCTAGTCCTTCGATAAAGTCTAGAATCTTATCTGTATCCCATGTTTCTTCATACTTGGGTCTTGGAGGCTTGAGATTGAAGATACCTTTGAAGAATCTACTGATGAAAGTACTGTCCAATGCACCCTCTGCGTATAAGAGGTTTATTGCTGATCTTGCACAATTTAAAGAGCTGTATGATGCTCCTTCTTTTTATGTTTTTGTTAAAAAATCTAAAATATTAATTGGTAGGGCTGCATAGACATCAATATTATTGCTCTTGCAGGGTGGCCACTTTCTGGAAAACCGGGAAAAGTCAGAGAATTTCACTGGCCAGGGAAAAGTCAGGGAAATTTGGTGGAGGTCAGGCATTTTTACAAAAAAAAAACATTTAAAAAATTTTTAAGTTTAAATTGATATATTGGTGATGTAGCATTCCCAGAAACTAAAAAGTACAGACTTCCCGATCGTGTCAAAAATTTAATCACACGATAATTTATAATTGCGTTATAGTTATTGTCTAAAAAACTGAAAACTTGTAAAATTCGGAATTTTTGATATTCTAAAAAGCTTCTATCTCAACAACCATTCAATGTAGGAGATTTTTTCAAGGATACTTCTTGCCTTGAAATGACTATAAATTTCGAGAACAAAACGATCCACAAAAAAACACATTTCATCTAAACAATTGGCTTATAACAAGTAACTGTAATGTTTTGCAAATAAACGACCACGATGTTCGTGTACTACGATCCTGGAAACATAAGAATCAACTTGAGTTCTTTATCGACTTTTTAAATAATACAGAAACATAGTTACATAGCCCGCGCATGGACTAGCCATCGTAGCATTTGTAGCGTGTCGTATCGCAACGCATTTATTTGGCTGTTGTCGGCTGCGGTGCGAAATCAAAGGCTTCGCGGCGCAACTATTCACCACCGCAACTTGCGCGATAGTGACGCGCCTATATGCAATTGGATTCATTCTCAATTTTGACTTGTTGAAGTGAACTGTTTGTGGGGAGATTGTGAACTGTTTTTAAAATAATGTAAAAAAGCGAATTTGGTTATTGTGGATAATTTTATTGATAAGTATCATTTATTTTATTTATTAATTTAACAATTATCAGCATTTTCTTGATGACGGACACGTTTTAAACACGAAAAACCTTTATTGGCGCTTTCAAATGTTTCAACTGATTATTATAAATAAAACAAACAGGTAGAATTTTTATAGGTACTATTTTATGGCAAACAAAACTCAGCCGTTAGAATCTATGGATATGAAAAAATATTTCGTATTTTTCGATACATTGTACAAATCTCTATTTGCTATGCGTTCGCCAAATGAAAGTTTTTCGGGGTTATTATATTTATGTTTAATCGTCGTCCAATTGCAGAAGTTTCAAGTTCTTGGAACTTTATTTTTGTCTAGCATTTGGACATAGTTTAATCCGTGGGGACATCATTTTTTTTTTGTTATCTTCTTTCACGGGAATACGTACAACAGAATTTGTGGTTTTTTCCAATTAAATTGGTTTCTCGTATTTTTTCGACTTAGTTAATATTATTAATTTATTTGATTTATGTAATTTATTCATTTGAATCAGTAAGTTAAATTAAAAATCACACGGTGCAATATTAGTTGGATAGATATATTATTAATTTAGAGCACTAAAGATTGTTTCGACTGGATAAAAGGTGAAAAAAAAAATTTTTATTAATAATTCTGTGGCACGTGTTCCCGTTGAAATTAAGAGCTGAGATTGTAGGGGAAATTGTTCTTCTGGATTTAGAACGTATTGAGAAGTGGACATGAAAAATTTTTAAAATCACCCTTTTAAGGACCACCCTAAAATATGTAGTACTGTTTTTTCAATACCTAGATCTACATGATATTTAGTTTACTATTTACATGTAGTTTCAATATCAAAACAAAATGATCCGAAACTGTCAAAATATATTTAAAAGAATATTGAGTACCATTTGGAAAATTTTCTGCAACGAGGCGAGACTCATAAGATCGGCCAATATTGTGGGCGAATTAATATCCTTAATTTTGGGTTGTAGACATCTCACAGATGCGATACAGATAGAAAGAATCTCTTTTTACGCAGCCCTGGATATGATTTCTTTTTATTTACAGATACCTACGATCTACTATGTCGAAATATAAGAGAACTTCTTTCAATTTGCAATGGCTATTGAAATACAAGTTCAAATCCTGGGTTACTCCTGTTCAAAAGGATCCCTTCTCTGCTCACTGCAATTTATGTGCAAAAACTTTTACACTCAGCAACATGGGCGAGCAAGCTCTCACAAGTCATATGAGTGGCAAGAAGCACAGGCAAGCACTGTCAAATTCGAAAAATTCGATGAGCCTGATGGGATTTTACTCTGTTAAGGAACCGTCATCTTCCAAAGACAACTCTGTGAGCTTATTGTCTACCGAGCATAAGCAAGTCCTAGATGATCCTCCGATACCTACAACAGTTGCAAGCAGCAGCTCGGTCCATAATGTGTACTTGGCGCCCCCTCCTCAATGCTAGCGAAAGATAGTGTTACTAAGGCAGAAATCTTGTGGTGTTTGCATGTAGTCCTGAGCCATGACTCACAAAGAAGCGAAGGAGAAGCGGTGGAACTCTTTCCTTTGATGTTTCCTGATTCGGAAATCGCATCGAAAATGAGACTGCAGAAAACTAAAATTGCATACACGATCAATTTTGGTCTTGCCCCATATTTTTTTCGAGAACTTCAAGATTTCTGTACTAAGTGTGATTACATTGTAATTGGTTTTGATGAATCACTTAATAAGGTTGCCCAGAAAGGACAAATGGACCTTTTTGTACGCTTCTGGAATTCCCAAACTTGTCAAGTATGTACTCGATATTATGGATCGTCATTCTTAGGTCACGCAACCGCAGCTGACTTGATGAGGTCGTTTCTTGAAGCGTCGAAAGGTCTCAGCCTTACAAGACTGCTGCAAGTCTCAATGGATGGTCCAAATGTAAAAAAGAAATTTCTCCAAGACTTAAAATCTAAATTAAAAGAAGACCATGTGGATGGGCCAGTCCTGCTCAATTTGGGAAGCTGTGGTTTATACAGAGCGATTTTGGGGAAAGTGGGCGCCTAAAATTAGGCAATTCGTTTTTTCAACTAAACTCGCAACATCATTGGTCGGGTAGATATGGTCGACCAATGATGTTGCGAGTTTCGCGAAAAAACGAATTGCCTAATTTTAGGCGCCCACTTTCCCCAAAATCGCTCTGTATACAGTTTACAATTCTTACAAGAAAGCCATGAAAAAGACTGATTGGAACATTATGATATTCTTGAGATCACTATATTATCTATTTTGCCACAGCCCTGCACGACGTGAAGATTACATCAGATACTCAGGATCTTCGTTATTTCCCCTAAAGTTTTGTGCTGTGCGCTGGGTGGAAAACTTCAATGTTGCCAGCCGTGCTCTTAAAATCCTCCCTAATGTGCGCAAATATGTTCAAGATGTAAAGAGTAATAATAAGGTGCCTGATTGCAACAGTTTCAAAATAGTCTCCTCTGCTTTGAATGATAAGTTATTGCCCGCAAAACTCGCGTTTTTTCAGACCATTGCCTCTGAAGTTGAGCCATTTTTGACACGCTTTCAATCGAATGCTCCTCTTTCGCCTCTGTTGTATGAAGCTTTGTTAAGTACCATGCGCATGATAATGACTCACTTCATTAAAGAGAATATTTTGGATTCTTCCTCAAATTTGGCTAGTATTGACTTGAAGAAAGAGACCAATCTTATATATGCCAAGAAAATTGACCTGGGTTTTTCTGTCATGAGTGCTATTCGCAGTGCACAACATATTAAAGATATTGATGTGTTGCGTTTCCACAATGATTGCCGTAATGGAATGGTTGAGTTTTGCATTTCATTGTCGAAAATCTCACCAATTACATATCCATTGACAAAAGGAATTTCTTGTTTTGACCCATGTATCGCGATAAAACCTACCCTGCGGCTTTCTAGAATAAATAAAGCCTTGGATATTTTTGTGGAAAATAATTGGCTCTCTGGCTCTCAAGCAGATAAAGTTAAGAGTAGTTACAACAATGTTTGTAAAATACCGTTGTTCGAGGAAAAAATGAAAAGTTTTACGTTAGAAAATCACAGACTCGATGATTTCTGGTTAAACGTAATTCCAAAGACTGCAGAATTTACAGAGTTACGTGCATTTCTTAAGATGATTTTAATTCTATCACATGGTAACGCTTTTTCTGAAAGGGGTTTTCAGTAAACAAAGAAATTTTGATAGATAACCTCTCTGAGCAATCGCTTATCGCGCAGAGGCATATATGCGATGCACTTATGTATTATAGTGGGGTACATAAAATCGAAATAAGTAAAAATCTTCTTCATGCTGCGCGAAATGCGCACAGTATTTATCAAGAAGCCTTGAAGAAGAAAAGAGACGAACAAGATGCAGAATCGAGTTTGAAAGCAGAAAAACGTAAAGCTTCAGAACAACTACGGATGCTTGAGAATAAGAAACAGAAAATTCTCGATAACACTCGACATGAAGTCGAAAAATTGGATTTGGAAATGCAGCGGTTGATCTAGGCATAACTCTTAATTACCTGATTTATTTCAAATTTTTGACCAAATGATTTAGTAATTACGATGCAAAGGAGTCTTATTAGTCATTAAAGTAGTGTCATAATTATTTCGTATGTTGTTTTTGGTGAAGAGTACCTTTTTCTATTCTTATATGCATATACCGTGAGGTTATAGGGAAGCCGTTCACTAGATGCAGGCAACCCAACAGTCAAATCCCGAAGACGTCCGAAGTCATTGTATTCGTGATAAATAACATAGGACGGGAACCCCCACCAAGTAGTCGTAATGACAAATACAATGTCTTCGGAAGTCTTCGGGAGTTGACTGTTGGGTTGCCTGCATCTAGTGAACGGCTTCCCTATAACCTCACGGTATATATATTTGATGTAAGTAAATTTTACTAGTCATTAAAGTAATGTTTCAATGATTTCTTGTGTTGTCTTCGATAATACGTACCTTTCCTCGTCTTATATGCATGTGTATACATATAGTATTCACTTTTCGTTACACTAATTATAAAAGAAATATGTAGAACGCTTGTGTTCATTTGATATTGCTCGTTAGATCGATGAGTCAAATCATAACGGGAATAGTTCTGTTGTACCAATGTTGGTAAGGTAGTCAGGGAAAAAACTGAAAAATACCTGGAAAACCGGGAAAAGTCAGGGAAATTGATTCTGAAAAAATAGTGGCCACCCTGTCTTGCAAAACATCCACCAATCCTTGAGATGTGTGTTATATTGCTTTGTTGTGGATCTTGTGATTGATGCCATCAGTACGCCGATAGTGTCGTTTGGAATCTTCCTTCTCATATAGGCCTCCCTGATACAATTGCTGCTACCAGGGTAAGCTTCGCCGATAGTCGATGGTGGATCTTCCTACAAGGAGAGAGTAAAAGATCTGATGAAGGTGCAAATTCTATGATTTCATCTACAATCATCGGTGTGAACAGAGGGTACCATAGCTGAGATGGCCACAATGGAGCGATTAGGATACCTCTGGCCTGCTCTGTCCTAATCTTTTGTAAAGTTGGTAAAATTAGGACAAATGGTGGGAAAGCATAGAAAAACCATGAAGACCAAGGTATAGTTGGGGCATCTATTGCATAGGAGTTCGGATCTCCCTGCCATGAGCGATACCTACTGCACTTATGGTTTATCCTTGAAGAAAAGAGATCTATCTCTGGTATTCCAAAAGCTGAGGTTATTCTACGATACGCTTTTTTCTGAAAGCTCTCATTCGGTATCGATGTTATTAAAATGCGATTCCCGGTCTGCGTCAGTGTTCTCTGATGATTTGATATACGATGCAACTATCCATATCCTTCGGTCCTCGCATCATTGGCATATTTGCTTGACTAATTTATTAAATTTGGGGAAACGAACGCTGCCCATCTTATTAATATAACAGATGGCAGTCGTATTATCTACTCTTAAAAGGATTTCGCAATCTCGTAGATTTCTAACGAACGTCTTTTGAGCCAGAGATATCGCAAGTAATTCCAGGACATTAATGTGTCCCCTTCGCTCCTTATAAGACCACAGTCCCCCGGTTGATGTACCCTGACATGATGCACCCCACCCAGTGAGCGAGGCATCTGTGAAGATTTCTATTGAGAAGTTTTATACTGATATGTATTTATAGGGTTACAACTCTTTTGAACAGCAGCCTTCCATCATTTTAGATCTCCTTGAAGGTATTGAGGACCGACATAAATTTATCATAACAATTCCCATTCAAGGTCAGAGATATTATTTTTTCTCTCTCCAACCCTCTGCAATACAGTAAACCGTACATAACAGCTGGGCATGCAGCAATTAAGGCCCCTATTAGCTGAGCAAAATCCTTTATTTTGCATCTCTGTCTCATGACAAACGATTCTATATCCTTGTAAAGTTTTTCTCTCTATTTTCCTGTTAATTCTGAAGTGAATTTTTCTGTATCAATTACAAAACCTAAATACGTACAACGCTTTGTAGGGAAAACCACACTCTTTTCCGTATTGATTTCAAACCCTAATTTCTTAAGCATACTTATAGTCTGATTCACGTTGTTTGAACATTCGTTGAATGTTTGCCCTATTACTATAAAGTCGTCTAAGTATACTGATGAAATCAAACCTCTAGAACGAAGCCAGTGTAACAAAGGCTTCATTCTCTTTGTAAAAACATATGGAGCAGATGCTAATCCAAGTGGTAAACAAGTGAATTCGTATGTTTGTTTTAAAAATCTGAATCGTAAGTACTTTTTGTGTGAATTGTATATCGGAATTAGGAAGTATGCATCTTTTAAATCTATGGAACACATATAGCTGTTAGGAGATACGAGTTTCAGAACCGTACGGATATCTTCCATCTTGAAATGATGTTGCTCAATATACTTATTAAGCTGTTTCAGGTGTAGGATAAATCTTTTTGTGCCATCTGGCTTTGGTACTAGGAAATAGCTAGACACAAATTGGCTACCAGAAGATTGACAGGGAACGATTGCCCCTTTTTTGATCAGCTTATTTATTGCCTGCTGCATGTCACTAATTTCAGCAATAGAACGTTTAGGTTCTTCGGGCACCCTGGCTTGCACTACTCTGGTCTTAAAGGCGATCTTATATCCTTCAACGCATTGTAGAATGAACGAATCTGATGTATTGTCCTTCCAGGCCGGTAAATAATTTTTCAACCTGCCTGCGTTTACCTCTATCGCCTCATCCGAGTGCTCTGTCGATAGCTTGAGTGTCTCTGCGTCTGTTGACGTCCCTGACTTCGACCGTAGCCGCTTTGATTCGATGTTGACTGGTAGCCGGATCCTCTGTTGTGTTTCCGGAAAGGTATTTTGGCGGAGGTTACAGTAGTCCGTTCGGATCTGTTAAAATCCACTAAGCATGATTTCCATACTACCTCTTTGCGTACAGCTACAGGAGAGACTACTCCAATTCTAGGATAGCGAACTGTCCAAATTAATGTAGCTGGTTTTATTACTTCTCCCCATAAGGTTTATGGAGCCGATATTGAGGATGATGGTATTTTAGGATTAGATTTTCTGTCAACACACGAGTGCATAATTTCCACCGCCACTAATACTTTGACATCTGGTCGTCATCAGATTCCTCTCTTAACGACTAGTCGTTCTTCTCCAATTTCTTTTGATGATGCTCCTAGACTTCGCAATTTGTCCGAATCTCTTAAAGAACCTAAAGCTTTGCTCGGAACTCTATTAAACATCAAACATCGACTCACTTCTCAGGAAGGAAACAACTCTTCTCATTTAACCCCATTTATAGGAGAAACTCCTACGAATTCAAACCCTTCTACGAGAATTTCTGCGAATTCAAACCCCTCTACGAGAATTTCTACGAATTCATACCCCTCTACGAGAATTTCTACGAATTGAAACTCCTCTACGAGAATTTCTACGAATTTAACTTCATAATCTACAACCAATTCTACGAGCTCAACTTCATTTATAGAAAATACCTCTACGAATTCAACCCCATCTTCTTTCAAAGACCTTTTACGAAGATCTTCAGAACATCTACAAGAATCTGACAAACAAAGTCCCTATCCCTCATAAAGGATTTTGAAAATTGCTTCGCCAAGAATTCAGGCGATATCGGACGTTGTACCCTGGTCAAGCACAAGATTGACACTGGAGACAACGTTCCTATTAAACAGGCAGCCAGGAGGCTTCCTCTCAACGGGAGGGAAGAAGTAAACAAGTTGGTTGAAGACATGCTCGCCAACGACGTGATAGAACCCTCCTCCGGTCCATGGGCATCCCCTATTGTTTTAGTAGACAAGAAAGACGGATCAAAACGGTTTTGTATAGACTACCGAAAACTCTACGATTTAATTAGAAAGGACTCTTACTCCCTACCGAAAATCGAAGAAACTCTAGACCTTCTAGCCGAAGCTCAATGGTTCAGTACTATAGATCTGCAGAGTGATTACTGCCAGATTGAAATGGACCCTGCCGATAAAAAAAAGACCGCTTTTGTTCCTGGTCTTAGGGGATTATGGCAATTCAAAGTTATGCCCTTTGGACTATGCAATGCACCAGCAACATTTAAGAGAGCTATGGAGACTACTCTTCAAGGATTGTCTGGGAAGATATGCTTAGTATACCTGGATGACGTTATCGTCTTTGGGAAAACTTTTAAAGAACAAGTTGATAACCTCCGACAAGTTTTCCAACGTCTTCAACAGGTAGGACTGAAAATAAGTCCAAAGAAATGTCATCTCTTTCAAAAAGAAGTAAGCTTCCTAGGACACATAGTCTCAGCCTCCGGAGTCAAAACTGATCCTTTGAAGATGGAAAAGGTATTGAATTGGCCTCGACCTACGAATAAGGAACAGATTCAAAGCTTCGTGGGACTATGCACTTATTACAGAAGATTTGTAAAAGGATTCGCAACGGTAGCAAGACCTCTCCATCCCCTTACCGGATTGAAGATACCCTTCGACTGGAATCAAGACTGCGAAGCAGCTTTTTCTCGTTTAGAATCATGTTTAACTTCCTCTCCGATTTTGGCTTATTCAGATGTAAATCTTCCTTTCATTTTAGACTCTGACGCTTCTTTAACAGGCATAGGCAGAGTTCTATCTCAAGTACAGGAAGGTCAGGAAAAAGTAATTCGTTATTTTAGCAGAGTTCTTAGTAAAACTGAGAAAAACTATTGTGTCACCCGTCGAGAACTCCTAGCAGTAGTTAAATCCATTACTCATTTTCATCATTTTCTTTATGGGAAGAAATTCTTAATTCGTACTGACCACGCTTCTCTGAGGTGGTTATTTCCTTTTAAAGCACCAGAAGGCCAAGTCGCTAGATCGATAGAGACCTTAGGTCAGTATGAGTTTGACATTCAACACCGCGCCGGAACTCTCCATGGGAACGCCGACGCCTTATCTAGAAGACCATGCGAAGATTCTTCAAATTGTAAGCAGTGCATTCGTCTGGGAAAACAACAGATCCCGTCAGTCAAAATTAGAATGATTTCCTTAGACAGAGACAAAGAAGACTAGAAGACTCTTCAAGCAGAAGACGAAATATTATCACAAATAAAACTCTGGAAAGAATCTGGAATTAAACCAGAATGGCAAGAAATCTCGTCATTACATCAACACTTGAAAATCTACTGGGCTCAATGGGGTTCAATTTACCTCAATGAGGAATTAATATGTAGAAAATGGGAGTCGCCAGACTCCAGGTTCTACAGATGGTAGGTTCTAGTTCCTCAGAAGATGATAATCTCGATTCTTTCGGAACATCACAATTCGCCTTCAGGAGGACACTTCGCTACCAACAAGACTCTTGGAAGAATTAGAGAGAGATATTTTTGGGCCTGCTGTCGTCAAGACGTTGAGAACTGGTGTCGAACTTGTAACATCTGCTAAGCTAAGAAAGGGCCTTGAGAGAGAGGAACAAGCAAACTTCAAATATACAACGTAGGGGCTTCTTTTGAAAGAATAGTTATGGACATTCTAGGACCTCTTCCTCTCTCTCGCAACGGTAATCGTTATGCACTGGTTATAGCAGATTATTTTACTAAATGGCCTGAAGTGATTCCCATTCTCAATCAAGAATCTGGGACAGTAGCCAGAGTATTTATAAAAGAATTTATCTGCCGATATGGAACCCCACTAAAAATTCATACTAACCAGGGTAGAAATTTTGAATCAATTCTTGTGTCGGAAATCTTTAAAGTTCTAGGTGTTAGAAAAACTCGTACTACCCCTCTGCATCCTCAGTCAGATGGTATGGTAGAACGTCTAAATAGAACTCTTCTTCGATATCTTTCCTCTTATGCAGACAGAGATTAAAAAGATTGGGATGATTGGATTCAACTCTTTGTCTTGTCTTACAGATCAGCTGTTCATTAATCAACAGGTCATTCTCCTGCTTCGATGCTGATGGGAAAAGATCTTAGGTTACCTTCAGATTTAGACGAAGGCCCTTCACCTTCGCAGGAACCTCTGCGTTACGATTTTGTTATCACCCTACAGGAAAGGTTAGAAAACATTCATAACTTTGCTCGGAATCAGATTCAAGTAGTTTCTGATCGATTAAAAGCTCGTTACGCCGTCAGGTCTCGAAATCTTCAATTCGAACCTGGGGATTTAGTTTGGCTTTTTCAGCCAAGAAGAGAGAAAGGAAGTTGTCCAAAGCTGCAAACAAATTGGGAGGGACCTTATGTAATTAAAGATAAAATCAATGAAGTAGTGTATAGAATACAACGTTCTACTCGTACAAACGTAAAGTCGTTCATTTAGATCGTCTAGCTCCTTACGAACAGAGGCTTTCTTCCCTAAACGATTAATTTGGACAAATTTGAATCCTTTCCTCTCCTAATATTTCCTTAGGTATTTGTTTTCATTTGCTTCTAGATGGTCTGTCGCTCTACCATTTGGAATTGTACGCGCTACAGATAGACCCCTAACCATCGTCGTTAAAGGGAATATTGGATGTTGGAAATCCACTTTCACAAAAAGGTTCTTAGGAAATAAGGACATTTTAACAGTATTAGAACCTTTAGAGGAATACAGGAATGGTTTAGGAGTAAATTTATTAGAAAGGCTGTATAAAAATCCTCTACGCCATGCTCATCCCTTCCAACACCATGCTTCCATGGTTATGTTCGACAGACATTTATTGCAAACTGATCTTAGAAATAAGATCATGGAACGGTCTATTTTTAGTACTAATTGCTTTATAGAGGCTAGACGTAGACAGAAAGATTTCGAAGACTTCGAAGCTCACCTCCTAATTAAAAATTCTCAAATCCTGGTAGACAGTTCTTCTCATTTTAAAATAGACCTAATCGTGTATTTGAGGTTAAATCCAGAGACCTCATATTCTAGGATAATATCTCGTTCCAGGAGCAAAGAAGATCTTATTTCTTTAGACTATCTCAGAATTCTTCACCAAGTTCATGAAGACTGGTTAATAAATAAAACTTTTCAATTTCTTCCAGCATCAGTCCTAATCATTGACGCAGAATCATCAGCTGATTCTATCTACAGAAAATTTTGCGAGGTTATGGACACTTAGTCGATAATAAAAAGTCAATACTTCTTCTCATGACGTTATCGATTACAGATTTTTATTTTTCCATATCGCCATTTATAGGGATTTTGGAATACGTTGTCGGTAATGTCGAGATTCTTAATTGATTATCACCCGAACTTTCTTTTCGGAACGAACTAATTTCGCTCGATCCAGACTTTCCTTTGTTTGCAGACAAGCGTTTCTTTCATTCAAGACCTACTAAGTTCATTTGCTCAAAAATAATTCACACTATTCCAAAAAAATAAAAGACAGACATTTTTATTTATTTAAGCATTTATTCATTTATTTATGTATTTATTTTTGTCTTTCATATCAACTCCCGTATAATGCTTTTTATTTCATCGTTACGAACACACGACTCGATCTTGAAGTTCATCGTGACTGGTTTTGCGCAATTTCGGCCACAGGTCCATTCATTTAGTGAAGCTTGTCCAGATTGCGTGAAGTGTACTTCAATAAGGCGGAAATTTTTTCGTCGAGGATTTCTACAACAAACAAAGATCCGGAATTTGATCAATTTATTTGAGTTATTACGATTATTATTTAATTACTTAAAAAGTTATACTCACAAAAAATAGCATTTTGGGCAGCTAACTCTCCAGCCTGCGTCTGTATGCTTCTCCTTTTCGGCATTGGAGCTTGCCCCATTCGTCGTCGAAACCATTTGCGAAAACCGCATGCCACTTAATCATTGAGGATAGAACTCCCACGTTTATGGCCAATTCTCTTTTCTGTTGCTCTTTCTTACACCAATTTCTCAAAAAATAGAAAGTTTTGGTCACTCCGACCATGTCGAGATTTTATTTTTAATGTCGTTCTCTGTGTTATTATGAACAACTGAATCCTCTTCTTCTTAGTTACGGTATCTACGTCGAGTTATTACTTGCATTTGTTTTCGAAATAGCGTTTTCTCTGTAGGCGTGGTCTCTCTTGTACAGAAGTACTTTCAATTGTTTTTCATTTAAATAGATCCCAATGGATTTTAAATATATGTGTTAGTTCTAAGAAACTAACTTTTGATGAGATTTGCAGATTTCCTTAAAGTAGATCTTCTAATCTGAGGGACATAAGACGGAATTCCCGTCCTGACATTTTCCATCCTTTTTCCGGATCTCAGATAAGATCGTTCCGATTTTATTAATTATAAATTCATGAATACTTCACATGAATAATTAATATTGATTTAAAAATAAAATAACTTTTCCTCTTTTATCTATTTGAAAATGATTTTACATGTCTTTTATGCCAAAGACTAACTTTTGTCCTCCCATCTAGGTCGTTTTATCGACTGATTTGTTGAGGAGGTTTGATCGGAGCGATTTTAGGATCTAGGATCGACTTCACTCCTGAGCTCCTGTCCCATACGCCTTCCCTTCACCTCCTTGTTGCAGGATACTACTCTGTTACCGCTCGCAATCCTCATCCTGATCCTGCATCCTACCGGATTCTTCTTCCAAGAAAGAATTCTTGAACGAACATTTTTATACTAAATGCTCACATTTTGATAATTTATTCTCACCTATCTTTCCAAGGTCTTTTAGTGTGGTTTTTTCCCTTGGAAGTTGAGGCAAATGCCGGATAATTTAGAGAGAAAGCGTCAAATGTATAATTTTTTAACTTACTTACCACACAGGATTTCCCAAACCAAACGCTTACACACATTTGATTACTAGAGCTTATCATTTTCCTATTGAAATTTTATTTTCACTTGCAACTTTAACTTTTTACGAGTCGGGTCGACTCTTTTCCTCGGGGGGGGGGGGGGGGGGGGGGGGTAGTGTTACGAAAGTGATACACCCCTCACATATATTACAACCGCTCTAGTAGTCATCTTAAATAAAAGATGTAAACATCATTCTCTTGTCTACCGTTACCAACCACTACGTTTATTGTAAATAACAGTCTTGTTCTAGACCTTAAACTGAACACACGTATCTTGAATACAATAAACCTTTACCCAAATACTTCCAAACTCCATTTATTGTCTATTTACTTTGATTTATTCACCTAGAGAACCCCGCAATTAATTCACGGACCAATTCCACCCCCATTCCGTAATATACACACACACACACACACACACATACGCATATATATTGTAACGTCACTCTGCTACAGACCATCGCCTTCCTTCCCATACCTAGCTCTTCGCGTGTGTGGTATCTTTTTCTCTTCCCAAGGCAAGGTGATAATCCCTAGTTTTAGAAACATTTGTCTGCTGTAAGTCCTTGTCAGCAGGTGATGTCTCCGATGGACAACGTGGGATACCAGAGACGTCAACCACGGGCAAGGACAGACGCATGCAAAGTCTCGTCGGAGACGCCTGTGTCTCGGTGTCCGATTTAAACGGCCTACGTTCAGCCCGCGGTTCGGGAGAGGGTTGTACCTCCCAGCCTACCTCTGCCTCTGCCTCGCCTAACTACGATGTCTCACCTCCCGAGCCAACCGTGACGTCACGACGCCGGGACATGGGTACTCTTCGGTGTGTGCCGAGCAATTAGCGTCCGGCATGATCAGTGACACCTGGCCAAAGACAGGGATGAGTTGCGGAATCGCCGAAAATCGCCATCTTTCGATCTACCTCTTGTCGAGTCATATCGTGCTGTACCTTTTCGCTGTCTCTTTACCTTTCCGTTTGTTGCTTAACTTTTATGGCACTATCGCCTCTCGTTAGTGCCATCATTGCTTTTGTGTCTATTTGTATCGCTTCTCGATTACGCTACCTTCATATTGTAGATTTACTTTAGTTTATTAGGTTCAAGTTAACCGTAACTTCGCTGTGTGTGAGAGTGTGGGTGTGTTGTTGCCGTGCCGTACCGCTACCGCAGGATTATCGTTGGAGAGCAAGGTAGGCTTCAAGCCAATACTGCGATCACCCGTCTTTCGCCAGTTTTTGATTTATTAGAGTCAGCTTTTCCTTATCTTTACCTTTCTATTATTTCGTTTGGGTTGGTAGTAGCTTTTTAGTGTCTTTTGGCAGTTAACGGGGGTCGAAGTACTGACTATTAGAACATTAGAGTAGTTATGGGCCTTTAGCCACCTCCACCTGACTTTTTCTCTTGCCTTGGGGAAGCGCGCTGTGCCCGAAGCCGAAGCTCCGAGTGCCAGCCGCCGCGGGTGAGTGTGTGAGTGCGGATGCGTGTGTGTACGACTGTCGCCAGTGGTGTGGCCTAGGGGTAGGAAAAAGTGCTCGTTACAATATACAGGGTGGGTCACTTCAAGTGTCGAGAATGGGAGGGACTCAATTGGCACGAGGCTCCACCCCTTCAGCCAATTAGCAACTAGAAGAATTTAACCGGCCGAAATCCTTACGAGAACTCAACATACAATTGCTTCGTGTGGGAGAGAAATATCAACAACTACTGAACCAGGCTATTAGATATTTACCCATTGCGACGCTCACTGAAACGATTCAAATTCTTGGCTTTCTCTGTCTCTATCAATACAAAATAAACTTGAAGCGTAAAAGTATAGGCTTTGATTACCTGTGGCACAACTGATACGGCTTGTCATACTCTCATTCTAATAGCTGAGCCGCGTGCTCACTATTACTTACTAAGATTTTGAAAATTCCCTATCATGAATCTTACAACAAGCGAGTACATCTACATGCTCCTACTTTATGGTGAGTTCCGAAGTGACGCAACTCTTGTGGCAACAACGTATCGGATTAAATATCCGGACAGGTAGGTTGTATCATAATTTTGTCTCCACAATGAGTAATGATGTAAATCATGATGTGTATTCATGTATCAGAGCCAACTTCATGTAACAGAAGGCCAACAATTTAAATCGCTTCTATGAGCGTCAAAATGAATAAATACCTAATAGCCTGGTTCAGTAGTTGTTGATATTTCTCTCCCACACGAAGCAATTGTATGTTGAGTTCTCGTAAGGATTTCGGCCGGTTAAATTCTTCTAGTTGCTAATTGGCTGAAGGGGTGGAGCCTCGTGCCAATTGAGTCCCTCCCATTCTCGACACTTGAAGTGACCCACCCTGTATATTGTAACGGGGCCGGTAATTTACCTGCCCCTACCCAACGCTTCCCTCTCGCCGAACGACCTGGTGGAGGTTTTGTTAGTCTAAGTTTGTATTAAGTGTTATTCGTGTGTTCCCAAAGACAACTAGGTTTAGCAATATTAGTCTAGAGCATCTGTCTGCCGAAGCCTCAATATCTTTCAGATCGTCTCACGATGCCGGACTTCGGCGAAGGACTCCGCGGCAGGGAAGATCCTCGACGCCTCTAAGGAGAGTACCCGCGCCTAATTACCAGCAGCCTGGTCACCTGCTGTAGGGAGAGGGTTTTGTCACGCAACCTCCAGCCGCCGCCATCTACCTCCCGAGCCACGCAATTGTCACCGCAACCGCATAGTTAGGCGCGGCGAAAACTGCGGAAGGAGAGAGGCTTCCCTGGCCGATACATTAATCCACGAATTGGAAGGAGCGACACCGTCACGTGGGAGACTACAGCTAGCATCGAGGATCGAGACGCTTTCCGTTTTACGAGCCGCGTTGGGTGACTTCGAGTTAGACGTTATTAGGCGCTAGGCCATTTTTTGAGTTTATAGCCGTACGGTAAAGCTACGGATTAGTCGGTACCGTCCGAGTCTAGCTTGATTTAAATTTTATTGGATAATTTTTCAGTATTCCTATCGATTTGGTGTGTTGGTTTAGGCATTTAAGATATTTAAGATACGTAAGGTGTCCAACTTAAGAGTGTGTTTGGTGTGAGCCACGAGGTCCGACTGTGAGGAGTCCTGGTGCCTGCGAACCAAGGTAGGCTTTCGCCACTACTCGACTACCCGTCGCTATCGGATTTATCTATTTTTTTTTGGTAAATATAGAGAATTCCGGATTTTTGGTTTCTTTAGCTATTTCGTCGGCTTTCTGTATTATTTCCGAGCTGTACTGGCTCAGTAGTTTCATCGAGTCACTGGTACACCGTGTGATATCGACGGGTTGTCGAGACTCTGTTACTTTGCCTGGTTTGCTTGCTAACGTAGTCCTGCGGTAGAAGAACTACCTATATTAATTTCTTACCACTTCTTAGACATTAGTCTCACGCCTTGGGAAAAGTATTTAATTTAATAGTAATAGCTAAGTAGTAAATAAGCTCGTCTTAGACGATCGCGGCGACCGTTAGCACGGCGACGTGTGTGTGCGCGTGAGAGTGCGCGTGTGCGGGTGAGTGTGGGTGTGCGTGCGTACCTGTCTCTGCTGTACCTACCGCTGTACTTCGCCCGCGCGGTGTTTACCTCGGTACGCCGAGCGTTGGCGCCGGAGGTATTTCTACCCCAAAAGCACCTCGGGTGCAAAAACTTTGCGCCAAGTACATTAAAACGTAGTAACTATCAACAAAAATTTGTTAACAAAATATTCAAAGTAATAGCATTTGATCTACAAAAGTATTGAAATCAATGGACTCTGCCAAGTACAATTGAATTTGCTTCTAATTGATTTCTAAATATTGATATTTCAATATACATAACATGTTACAACATGCAACATACGTACTCATATAAGAAACGATCAATTATAAATAAAATGACGGAAAAACAAAGAAAGGAAAAAAAAAAAATTTGGAGTACGTGGTACTTGGCGGGCTGATGTTGAAGTTATTATAAGAATATTGAAATAGTTCAATTTATAGTTTCTTGTACTTTTTGCAAAAATGCCCGCCAAGTACCACTACCTCCAAATTTTTTTTTTTCGTTTCTTTGTTTTTCCGTCATTTTATTTATAATTGATCGTTTCTTATATGAGTACGTATGTTGCATGTTGTAACATGTTATGTATATTGAAATATCAATATTTAGACATCAATTGGAAGCAAATTCAATTGTACTTGGCAGAGTCCATTGATTTCAATACTTTTGTAGATCAAATGCTATTACTTTGAATATTTTGTTAACAAATTTTTGTTGATAGTTACTACGTTTTAATGTACTTGGCGCAAAGTTTTTGCACCCGAGGTGCTTTTGGGGGATTTCATTACTTTTTGTACACGTTTTGATTTTCTCAACCGTTTCTGTTGAATAATATTTTTCAGAATACTATTCATTTCTATAAATCTAACCGTTATAAGTTCTATTGAAAGTGTTTTACTGATAAATCTTAGTCTTCTGCAATGAAAGTGTATGCGCAGATAACCTTTCGCAGAATCTATTCTGCACAGCGCTGCGAAGGGTTTCCTGCGCATACACTTTCATCACAGAAGACTGAGATTTTGTTTGAAAACATATTTTACCGTAATCTAGAATTGGTAGTATCACTTTTTCGATTAGACCTTTCTTGGCTAATTGGAAAATAAAAAACTCCTCTTGGTCAAGATTTTAGTAGGGTCTTGCCTAAAGAGTTGAAGATGCAATTTGGCTGCATAATTGTAAATATTCTAGTGATTCAAGTTTGATCAGCAATTGAGCCACCGATGATGAAATTATATACCGTCGTCGCTTATAATTTTGACTTTGACAAGTTCTCTGCTTACTAAAAGTTGTCCGAAGAATTTCAAGCTGACAGAACAAAGTTGAAAAAACGTTAAAAAAATATTCACAACGAAAATTTTGGCTACGAAGAACTATACTTACATCATCGAAGGCCCAGATGCTGATCAAATTAACTTAAACTAGTCAAATGATGATTATCTTCAGTTTTTGATTTGTTTTCATTTTCCAGTTCTCAGATTTTTATCTCGCTAATCTAATTATGATCAGCCACATTGCATGCGGTGATAGCTCTCAGTGCACAAGATATTACATGAGGCACTGACTTAGTTCACATCGTTCATTATATTCGGCATTGAATTGCAAATATCTCATCGAATCTTAGGTAACGATGCCATCTCCCTACTAATTTTCATAGAAAAAAACATTCACGATTATGTATGTTCATAGAATATATGACTATTTTATACGTGATATGAAACCATACCTCATTTTGATCACGTATGGTCATTATTGTGTTATAAAAATTAATTTTATTATTTTGTTCAATCTCATGGTTATTTCTTGTCCAATCTCATCACCTGTTGCCAATTAACTGATATTCC
>OZ001258.1:19188514-19263514 GCA_963924015.1 Macrophya annulata
AATTTTTGATCCAAATACAACTTCCTAATGTTATCATCCACCCCTTTTAGGGAATTTTTACTTACAATGTCGAATAATTGTTCAAGATCAGTCTGAAACTCCTTTTCCTTTACCTTATCACTTTTCTTATTAAAATCTTTTTGTAATTTCAACCACTCACTATGAAAACGGAGAATTTTTTTAACTACATTAGGAGCTTCACTCGTAGGGATCTGATTTATTTTCCACAATTCAATAACCTTGTCAGCTGAATTTTTTGCACTTTGTTTGATTGAAAACTTTAAAACTTTAAGTTGATAGAAAAACGCTCTCATAACCTCTTTCACTTTTGGTAACTTACGGTCAGTGAGTTTTTGCACAGGTATACCGATTAAACGTATTTCTTTATTCATTGTAGAATTATTGATAATAAATGAATTTATATAATGAGAAAATGACTTATTTCGAAAAAATTGTTATTATCATGTATACGAAATGATGAGTTTTTGGAGCACTGAAAATGTACTGATAAAAAAGTAGACAACGAAGATAGTTAAGAAAAACAACATAGGTGGCGCTAGCGTTAGAGTACCAACAGAAGAAGTAATGTAATTCAGAACCAAAAGCCTCTCTCACAAAAAAATTTATGTATAATTGGTAGAATAAAATTTGAAAATACATACTAAACAACCGTAATAATATGAAATGCCAATGCAATTGACATTTTAAATTATTACAAATAAAGCTTACAAAAAATATCATTAGAACAAAAACTTCTTAGTGAATTTTTGAACAAATAACTCCTGTAGGAGTGACTTTTATGATAGAAATTTAAATTTATGTAAATGTTCCTGAAACTCATAGTTTAAATTAAAATTTATCGAATTATTGATCAAAAACTGGAAATATTGATATTCGTTAATGTTTGACGATGAATATCTCGTAACGGCTTCACTTAATCAAAAAATCATAAGAGACCATTTTTGTAGAGCAGTAAATTTCCTACAAAATCATGAGTTCCGCAATCCGAAATAATTTTTTTTCATCGACTTATAAAATTCATAATAAAAACGAATATTTTCCTTAAAATAGCCAAACTTCAACTATGAATATCTTTTAATCGGTTGAGTTTTTGAAAAAGTCATAAGAGACCTTTTTTGTAAAGCATTCAATTTCTCACAAAATCTATGCCACGGAATATTTTTCCAAGCAGTTGGAAGCGAGAAATAAATTTTTTTATCTGATTATTCGAAAAAAATAGAAACCCGCAAAGCGGAGGACCTTCCCGTTATAATTAAGAGCTTATACTTGGAGAGAATTCTTTTTAGGTGTCTACGAACCTATTTTTCAGAGTATAAAGTCAAAAATAAATTATTCGATTTTTTTTGACCCACCCTAATATATATATATATATATATATATATATATATATATATATATATATATATATATATATATATATATATATATATATATATATATATATATATATATATATATTGTGACGTTGCATTTTCGCAACACGTCACAAGGGTCGTAATTCGCGGCTAAAAGTCATGAGGGCGGAAGGTTCCGGAGAGTATGCGACAGATCTTCGGTTAAAGTACGCTCAATTGGTAGAATATTTATTATTTTCTTTTCGCTGAGTTTTGTTTTATGAAATATTGTAAGCCTCGGAACTTGGGAAGAAGACATCGCATGGACGTCGAGGGATTTCGACGTCTGGGATTAAGGTTCTTCCCGAAGAATCGAGTTTTGGATCGAGATACCCGTTGTTCTTCAGCCTTTTCTGGAAAATATCACTCCGTTACTCCCGCTTGCGGATGCCACCGGAGCGTCCGAATGAGGATGGCTCCCTGAGCCAGCTCCTCCCGTTCCCGAAGACTCATCAGCCTGGGGCTGGACCACCACCGTCAACTACTTCTGGACGTCTCGGTGATAGTCGAATAAAGCAGTGTGAACTGAGTAGCACGTAAATGCTTCCCGTCGCCGATAACCAATCGACCTGGTGTCGAGCTGGACTTCACCATCGGCTTTCTCGGCGTCATCCTACTACTGGTGTTACTCAAGAAAGGTCCCGGTAGAAAAAGATGCAACCGTGTGATGCAAGCCTGGCTGTAAGCTTTCCACACCGCACATGGGGAATCTTTGGATGCGGATCCGGTTTGTGGGGCATCAAGATTCCGCCAGATCCTCTGTCTGGTCCGTTTTTCCCGTTAAAACGCAGCCAGAGTGCACTTCGCCAGATGATGTTCCTGGGAAGTCCTCAAGACGAGAACCAGGGTAAACGAGAGAGAAGAGCCAGCCAACGACGTTTGAATCTTTCCGCCGAGCTGCTACCGCGCGCTAGTGTCCCGAGCGCCAATCAAGCTACGTTGAAGTGAGCTGACACGCTCCGGCACCAACCTACCGGAGCTGGAAGCTCTACGCTCGGTTTTGGGTCTCAACTCAACTCAAAAGCTAAGGATCGCTAAAATTATAAAAGAAAGAACAACGAGGAAATCTGCCTACTTCTACGCTCAACCGTCATTGCGACTACAAGCTGCGAATCAACGTCCCGAATTCTCTCGAATCCCGAAAGTTCCCGAGAGTTTTATTATCTATTGTGTTTTGCTATTTCATTATTCTTATTGTATTGTATAGAGCCAGTTTTTGAACAATTATTAGTTATTTAGTGTATTTTTGTGAGGTTCACGAATTTATTTATCTTTAAGGTAAGACCTTTTTCTTGTACGACCACGAGTCTGTCCCGATTCCCGTTTAGTTCGTCTTAGCTAATATTCTAGTTATTATTCGAGAATTAGAGTGACGTAGTTCACGATTATGGTACGTTAAGGGTAATCCCTAGTCGCCCACCTCCTTTTTATCGAAAAAGGGGCGGGGTTGACACATGTCGATTATTATCCGAACCCAGGCGTCGAAAACACAAAAACAAAATGCATAGCGTTGATTCTATTTCAATTCCTAACATATACGTCCAAAAACATATTCGTTTCATGCGAAGATAGAGCTGTCAGACCGCATTTACATTTGTCAAGTGTGAATTTCTTCGACGGCCATTATTATGCAGCTGTCCGCCGAGCTTAGCTGGTCCGGGAGGTAGGTGGCGCCGCGAATATATCGCTCTGACGCGAATTTCACGATTCTTTATATACTTTAATGTACTATCCTTGCGTCGGAGCGATATATTCCTGGCGCG
This sequence comes from Macrophya annulata, assembly GCA_963924015.1. Lineage (NCBI taxonomy): Eukaryota > Metazoa > Arthropoda > Insecta > Hymenoptera > Tenthredinidae > Macrophya > Macrophya annulata. The sequence continues at coordinate 19,191,693 of OZ001258.1, forward strand.
CGCGAAGTCGCAGATGGATTCGCGATAGGAAACCCGGACCGACCTGCACCAACTTTTTTTACAATAACGCGAACCTTCGACCAATTCAAAAAGAGCGGAAGCGTTTCGAAAGCCCACGCCATCGTGAAATATCCTACGCGTGCACTGAGCTTAAAAAATAAAATTTTCAAGTGCGCGTATGTGGAGTTTAATAAGAAGATCACGACACGGCATCTAAGTGAAATACTGGGTATCGCCAAGACAAGCACCTTAAAAATTCTCAAAGAATTCAAATATAATTCGTTCAAGGGTCATTGGCACCAAAAACTGAACCTTGCGGATTATGGTAATCGACGCGAATTTTGTTACAATATGCTGCTAAAAATCATTGAAGATCCAGGTATCATCAACCGCGTTTGCTTTACTGATGAGTCGACTATTCAGTCGGTCGGTACACTGAACCGCCAGAATCATCGCACATGGTCAACAGAAAATCCCTGCGAAATTCCTGAATCCAGAACGCAATACCAAGCGAAACTTAATTTATGAGCCGGAATACGCGAAAATAAATTGTACGGCCCGTTCATCATCGATGGCAACCTGAACGGCGAGAAATATCTCAACATGCTTCAGAACGAGATCGGCGAGGCATTGCGCGAGAATGAGGAAAATGTAACGTATTAAAAACCAATCAACTGAATGAAGATATGTTTATTATTTTTAATGAAAAAAAAAAAAAAAAAATGTAATTTTCAAAACTGCAGATCGAAGGTGACCTGTGGTACCGGCAAGACGGTGGCCCACCACATTGCACGTCAGCGGTTAGAAGATACCTGCATGCAGAGTCCCCGCAACGATGGATTGGACGCTTCGGTCCGGTGGCTTGGCCTGCTCGATCGCCGGATCTAACACCATTAGATTACTTTTTGTGGCCGTACCTTACAAACAAGCTGTACGAAGATGAATACTACACCTTATATAAGCTGTGGGTGCGAATACAAGCAATTACACGGGACATAACACCGCAAATGATCCAAAATGCGGTAAACTCATATTTCAATCGATGTGTCGATTGTATGGTTGCTAACAGTGGTCACTTCGAGCAAAGTTACTTATCGAAGGTAAAGATTATTTGTATCGTAATACTTTTTTAATCGCATTACATGTAGTAATTTATGAATAAGACATTGCGTTGGTAAACTATTAACATGTGCTTCGTATATCAATATGATTGGGCTCATTAACTGAATAGAATCGTAATTACTTACGCAGATTGTTCTCTATATAGGACGAACGTCGACGTCGATCTTGCAGGCAGATCGTTGATCATCACGATTAATCAGCAAGACTCTGCGGTTCTTTTCAATCATTTCAATTAATTAATAGTTTTTATTTCATCAACTCTCTTTTATTTAAAGGTCAGTTTCTTGATGTTCATATTGATTTGAAGCATTCAAATCATATTTAATGCAAGTATGATATCCAACGAATTTTTTTAATAGTTTTAATAACTTCATGGCTTTTAACTCACTGTTTTTAATGTTTATAATGATTTGAAGCATTCAAATCATATTTAATGCAACTATGATATCCATCCAATTTATTTAATAGTTTTAATAACTTAATGGCTTTTAACTCACTGTTCTTGATGTTTATAATGATTTGAAGCATGCAAATCATATTTAATGCAACTATGATATCCATCGAATTTTGTAAATAGTTTTAATAATTTCAAGGCTTTCAATTCACCAACAGTTCTTGATTTAAGGCTCAGTCTCCCACATACTATATTCTTAATGTTCATAATCATTTGAAGTTTTCACATCATCGACAGTTTTTAATTGAAAAATGTGTTTCCGTTTTTACTCCTACGGTGAATATCGATATTATTAAATTCCGCCAGAATTGTTTACAAATTACGAAGATGTGTAACGTCTTCCAAATAGTTTTAATCGTAATAGTTATTCAAAATATTTAACACTACTTGGACATTATTTTATTGCTGTTTGTCAATTATATCTTACAATTTGAAGATACTGTAAGAATTGTTAACTAGTTCAAAATACGTCAAACGTATTCGAAATATTATTAGTTATTATAATTCTTAACAGTTTTCAACACGACTTCTACGGTTTTAGATTACATTTAGTTCATCATGTCATTAAATGTTAAAATTGGCCAGTTTTTGATTGCTGTTTGTTGTTATACCTTTTAATATGAAGATACCGCAAGAATTGTTGAATCGTTTTAAAGACGACAAACGTCTTCCAAATATTATTAGTCATTTTGATTTTGAATTTAATTCAAATATTCTTTACCATTATAATGATATCCATGTTACAAATTCATGACGTATTTTTAAAGATTGAATAAAAACTTTGAACAGTACACATCTGAAGTGATCTATTTATTTCAGTTTCTTAGTGTAGGCCGTGTTAATAATTTGAAAATGCAATATCGCACGGAAGTATTGGAATTTGGAAATTTGAAATTTTATTTAAAATTCAATTGATGAAATTGATGACCTGGTGACGCTAAACGACTATTAAAGGTACGTTGATCTCCATTGAACTATGCTTTAATCTAGAAAAAATGCTGTTGTCATCCAACGGATGCCAGGGCGCATTAGAAACGAGCATTCTGTTTCAATTGTATCTATTGAATAGACGTGCAATACTAATACATGTCACATTGGCGAGTTATTCGCTAATGCGGATCACAATACTGAACTCTGGTCAGGATGATATCGTATTTTGTTTGTAAATTGTAATCAACAGTGAAGTAAAATAACAGATGCGTACGATAAATGATAACAGAACATTGGGATAATACAGGTAAGTTTATTGTGACTTGCTAACAGGAATGCGATATAAAATACCGTTAGGAGTATGACGATCAATGAAGGTGTACAAAGCGTAGACAAGTGAATTATATTGAAAGTGATGTAATCAAAAAATCAAATAATTAACTAGCAGTGTACATTTGGAATGATCTTTGCGTGAGGTTCAATCATTAATTACAGTCGAATAATAATCTATTAATTGGAATATGAATCGGAAGAGAAGGTAATTTGTATCCAGATAAACTGAACACGTAGACTGCACGTATCTGCGTCGCAGAACGCGTAACTGGATCCACAATTTGCTGCAGGGTATAATTTGACGAACGAGGGATGTAGGTAGGTGTTGCTGCGGCTCAGTATGTAAATTCTGCAGCGGGTGTTATACCTGTGGAGTTAATGAAACAGCTATTTTAGAATAGTAAAGAACAGAATCAACATTACTTTGCACACTGTAAACAAAGTGGTGTTAAACTTAACACCATTTGAACACCGTGCGTAGTCCCGAGAAGTCCACTCCGTGCATGGTGTTAGTAGTCAGTGTCAAAATATTGGTGTGAAAATGATTATCCTAAATGACACCGATTTCAGAAGTACCTGCCAACTAGCACCGAGGAATTGACACCTGAAAATCGACCCTCCCAAATTGACACTTTAAGATGAACACCGACGAATTAACACTATTCGACAAGCACCAAAGAATTAACACTCTAAGAAAAACACCGTAGAATTGACCGCTTCAGATTAACACTAAAGAATTCACGTCCTGAGAATAACACCGTAGAATTAACACCCTGAGAATAACACAGTAGAATTAACAATCTGAGAATAACACGGTAGAATTGACAATCTGAGAATAACAACGTAGAATTGACACCCCGAGAATAACACGGTAGAATTAACAATCTGAGAATAACACGGTGGAATTGACACCCTGGGAATAACACTGCATAATTAACACTCTGAAAATAACACTGTAGAATTGACACCTTGAGAATAAGACAGATGAATTGACACTTCAGTAACCACACCAGATTCAACACCGGTAAAATGTTATCAACCCTTCATCCCTATGGATGTACTTCACAAGAGTTGTGGATGCATGTGCAAAGTAGAGATTTTGGTGTTAAAAACAGTATTGAACTTTACAATCAAAAATGTCATCTATATTATACCAGTTATGAATAATCATCACTATATTCTTAAGTCGTATGCCCACCTTGGCACGGTGCGATGTATTAATTACACTTACAGAGGTACTATATCGTAACAATGAAATGCAATCATTTATAAAACAATTGAAATATTTTTATTGTGAGTACGGATATAGAATCCGGCATATTGCACAGTATTACAAAATTCTTGTTGGGCTGATACAAATTTTGTACCTAAAAACATTTAACATTCTCTTTTTAAAACATCACCTTATAAGAATTAAATAGTCAGTCGTACTCTTTGTACTTACAGAAAAAATCCCTATTGGACCAATACACTTTCTAGATATAAAAAAGCTGAACAGTCTTCTAAATATCAGGGTACGTTAGAATTACATAATCAGTCGCAACTTTTTGTACTTACAGTAGGAACTTTGTGGTATTTATGTAGTATTATAAAATAGGTAACAGGTATAGGTATAGGCGTAAAATACGACAATATATAGTATATGATAATAATGATGATGGTCTCTAATTGAAACCATTCAAAAGATATGACATTTCGGAACAACATATGTTGTTGTTTCGCTAAAACTTTGATGCAACTCATATGGATACTTATGATCCAATAAACTTAAATCAATTAAAGAATAGTTGTTTACCGTCTTGGGTTGAACTGCAAATGCATGATAGTCATCGCAAAAATATTTGGTTTCACACTCACTGCAAACAGCAAACAGTACGTTGTGATGTACGAAGATTTTAATAATCGTTTGATAAATGGGTAGATCTGTTAATCCGTCATTACCCAGTGAACACAATTATGTCAAACTGATGTCAGAATGACGTCATGTCACGTCATGATTTACGTAAGATGTGAGTCATATATGAGTCATATATGGCTCATAATTTCCCACTTCCTGACGCAAGATTCTTACGTAAGATGAATGACGTAAATATGACCTCCAATTGACATCATTATAACTTAACTGGCGTCAAAATGACACAACTCTGATGTCATAGAGAAGTAAAGGTGGTACCGGAAGCTTACAAAAATATGAAGTCCAGCTGACGTACTTGTTATTTAGCTGACGTCAAGATGACTTAAATTTGAGGTAAAATAGTGCTGTAAATTTGCATCCAATGCTTACAAAATTGTGACGTCTGGCTGACATGATTATAACTTACCTGACGTCTCGATAACATAACTCTGATGTCATAGTGATAAAAAGTATTTAAGAATGTTTACAATAATGTGATTTTCAACTGACATAGAAAATCATTCACATTATTAGAAAAATGACTTACAATTTGTAGTTGTAAAAAATATGAGCTTGGACACTAAATATAAAAGTAAAAATTAAGAAATGTCATATGAAATTCCACTTATGAATTATTAAATCAATACATGATAAAACATAGAACATGAATATAAGAGTATCGTTGATCGTTTTTTTTATACAGTCGTGACATTAGTATTATATGTCACTCGTATGTAAAAGAATGACCGGAAGCTGATGCTTAAGTATGACGTTCATCGTACATCAATTTTACGTAAAAGTATGAGCTGTTTCTTACGTAAGCATATGACGGTATTATGATATCCTTTCGACGTCAGAGTATGACTTGTAATTTATGTAATTGTATGATTTATTTCTCACGTAAATACTATATAAATTTATGACTTTGATGTGACGTCACACATATGATAAAGATAAGACATAATATTTACGTAATATTTAAGTCACAATTATGACGTCATATAAAAGTCAAATTTTAGGTCAGTACTATGTCATAATGATGTCATACTATATGACATCATATCAGAGTCATCAATAAAGTCATTTTTATGTCATATCTATGTAAAAATTCTATGATCTCTATGTGACCTATCTATGACGTCATATGGAGGTCATGTGTTCACTGGGAACTGATTTCTGAAAATGAACGCCCCGTTCATTATCTCGAACTTTGCCGAAAGTTTTTCTATAGTATACTCTCTTCCCGACGACAGAGCAATCGTTAAAGATTCCACTTGCCCCGTGTCAATACCTTTTGAAGCAGATGTAACACGACTTATTGTGCCGTTGACAAGACCGGAGCTTATGTCGATATTTCTTCTGATCATTACCTTAGCTTGAATTTTAATTATAATGGTTTTCGCAAGACCCGCGGTACGAGAACTATCTTCATTTTCATTATTCAAAAGTTTTGATATTTTTTTCTTCAAATATGGCATACAATCAACGGTATCCTCCGCATTGAGTTTTATTTCGTCGCTTTCAATTCTCGCAAGCATTGCTACTTTCAGAACCTCACACTGATGTCTAGTGGAAAACAAGCAAACCGTATCTATTGGTAGTTTATTAATGTAGTCGCATAGGTCGTGAAGTCTATCACCGATGCTATTCTCAACAAACTTCAACTGCCTTGATTGAAGAATATCTAGGTCCCCACTAGTCAAAATACCGAAACGAACTCGATCCAAAATTTCCTTATAGGACAAGTCGTTTTGTTGACGCATATTTATCATCAGTTCGTCATACGTGAATAAATGCGACCATAAATTGATCATTCCTAACGAGCCTAAGTATTTCTGTACCCGGTCTTTTGATATTTTGATGAACGCTGATTGATCATTTACGGGAGGTAGCTGTAACAAATCACCCAAAAGTATTACATGTTTTCTACCAAACCAACCTTCGTCCGAATCTTTTGTATTGAATATTTCAGACAACCTCAAGTGAATGTATGTCAATGTGACGTTTGAAATCATTGAAACTTCGTCTATAATGTATAAGACAACGTCTTTCATTTCCTGTCTCAAAATTTTTAGAACCTGATCCGATAATTCTTTATATTTCGGAGTACCTCCGTGTTCGATGGGCAATTGAAATAATCTATGTATCGTTAACCCGTCAATGTTGAACGCTACCAACCCGGTTGGTGCCGTCACAGCTATAAGTTTTCCGATTATCTGTTTAGTCCAGCATCTGAGAGTTTTAATGAGAAAGCTTTTGCCAGTGCCACCGGCGCCGCTTACAAATAGACGCAAGATTTCTGTATTATTTCCCGATGAGTTTAGAATGCATGTTACCTTATCAAATATTCTCTTCTGATCATCATTAAGCTCGGAAATCATTTTGTTGATATCAACTTCCTTGAGTTGTTTCTCTACACAATTGAACTCTTGCATAGCTACGTCAGCCTCTACCGGCTGAAAACCTAATGGATTTTCCTCACCGCCTTGAGAGTCTTCACTCAGGACGCTTGTCTTGTTAGCTGCATCACCTAATTTGGTGTCAATCTGTTCTTTAATAAATTCAAAACCCTTTTGAATATCTACTAAGCACTCGTGATATTAAAAAGCTGCTATAAGCTCCGTTTTTGATTTATCAAAAGATTTTGTATAAGAATCACAACCCTGTTTTAAGTCATCGATATCTCGCCAGGGTTTAAACATAAGTAAGAGAGAGTAGAAATATTTTTCCGGCTGTACATTGACATTGTATTGATAATGATTTATCAGATAAGCACGCTGACGCTTTTTTAGATACAAACCATCGCTAAGTTTGTATATTTCTACGCTGGTATTTACAGGGTTTGTCTTTGTTATATCATACCATCCTGCGAAATCGTACAGATGAACGGACTCTAACTCGTCAGGTCTGTTCGGATAGTAATTGTCGATCAGCGACGGAAAAAAAAAATCTGTAGATTCTGAATTGAGTGCTTTTGGAGTTTTAAATGATTTTAACCTTCTGTTCCGTATTTGATTAACATCTAACCATTTGATCGTTGTTTCTGGATCAGTTTCGAACAGTGATATTCCTAACAACGTATCCGCAGCCTCTAAAGCTCCGCATTCCCTATTAGCCAGACTGCGCACCGCTACACTCCAAAGACGACTACTCAACGACTTAGTCGAATTGATGTCATCAAATATTTCTACCCCATTACTCGATTCACATTTAGTCGTATATTTAGTGCAATACCAATTTAACAGCGAAGATTTTTCACCAATGAACTGCATATCCATGTTTCCTTCCCAAGCCGCGAGAATAACAGGATTGTAGTCATTGATACAGGTCTCCGCCTCCGTCCGTGGTAATTCATACAATCGACTTTTCGACTTGAGCTGTTTGTTGCGTACGGAGTACGCTGCATAGATTAATCAATTAAGTCAACGTAGAGATATTATAAAGTCATAGAAGATCGACAGTCATAAACGGCGTGGAAAATTATTTTTATTTCAGCAGTCGAACATTCCGACCTAGGCTAAGTTTTATTACTGCAATATTCTAGCTTAAGATATTTTTACTTTCTAACATCTGGAAAAAAAACCCCGCCACATCATTCCATAGGTTTTTCCCAACGACTCCTCACCTATTGTTTCCCATCACGAATTTCCAATGCATGTTTACTACCCGTACCTATTGTCCTTCGTAGGTGACCAGGCCTCGGTGACAAGGACCGCGGGTTTCCCTACCTCCCCTATCCTCGGTCAACTCGTACCTATCCTTTCCAGGAAATCCTATGTACAAAATTCCCACTTCCAAAACGTCATATCCGGTACATATCCTTGACCAATCACAAAAATCGACCAATCCCATTAACTGACCAATCCACTAACAAGCTCCTACATCCTCCACTTTTCCAAAGTCTCCAAATTCTGTCCTCGATCATCACCAAAAAGTTCAGTTCACATCAAATTCTCAACCAATCAACAATTATCGAACTATCTAAAATATCTATCAATCTATTTACCAATATCTAAAGTAAAAAACTGAAAACTATCGACAGTACACAAATTCTCTACTTCATAAGTATCTACAAGTGTAATCATTATTAACGAAAAATAATTTGTAAATATACGTTTGTGTTTTTAAACAGTGAGTTAATAATAATTTCCAAAAGAACTACCCTCACTCCATTAACGTGTAGTGCGGGACAAAACACTGTTTCCTCCCCGCAATGGAAATAGCCACATCCCTCATAACCAATGAATCCGTAACCGGCCTCGGAAATCCGAACCTGCAAACTCTGGAATACCCCTTTTTATTTTTTTTGTTACGCAGACAGTAATCGTTGTGCCTGTGTCTCTGATGCGTGTTTACCTGACGATATAACGTTGGCGAAACGTTTTTATCAGGCATCTTGCACGTCACATATCTAGTAATGAATGTAGCCACCGCATCAGTAGAAGATTCCCCAATAACAGGAGCATCTTTAATCCAAATTATTAAATGAAAATGTTGGGTACCTCTCCCTTGATATTCTCGTCTCCAAAAGTAATGTGTGACTTCGCCAATCGGGTGATCGTTCGAACAAATGAAACTAAGCATCGTCTGAAATTTATTGTCAAGGTACCTTGAGGTGGACACCATATCGGCAGTGACAAGCCTACTCATCGACCAATTCGACATCTCCGTTCCATTAACCTCACGTATGTATTCAGCCAAATCTTCCCACATCCATTCGCTTGGACTTATGGTCAGGAACCATGTCGCCGGACCGTAATTACGAATCATACAAGCTCAATTATTTCGCGGTCTACGCCAATACTGTCCGTATTGCGTAATCTAGAAAAGATAGTTGTAAGATTTCCTTCCAGCTGCTCCTTGGACATCATTTCTAAGCATCTCCCTGCAGTAAATTTTTCTCGCGGCTTGATTACATTCACTTTAGTGAAGACACCGCCGCTTAATTGACGCATGTTAGAGTCGTGTTGCAAGTAAAATAAATATTGTATATTCAATCGGAAGCAAGCGTGCTTGGACATTAATCTGCATTTTATAAAGTCACATTCTCTTAGATAAACTGTTCGTTTTTGGTACTGACCGTTGATGCCGTATAAGGATACAGATCCGGGAAACACATAACATCTATATCTAAACTTTTATCCCATATGTGTTCAAAGGCATTGCTTGTACTTTGAGCATTTGATAAAGAGCTGCTGCACTTTTATTTTCCCTGTCTTCATGGATAGGATAGATTGTAAATTGTTCGCAATATGCATCGGAATCAATAATCTGAGTTAACATCGCCATGCGATCGATCGGTTGTTGATCATTATCGCACGCAGATTTCAATTCCACACATTCTCCCAAAGCTTCATCTTTCGGTTGTACCTGAATTTCAGCATTTTCAATGAAATCGTCCAACAACAAATGGCTCTCTAGCGGTAATTTAATTTCTCGATACAACGGATTATTAGTCTTTAGCCATGTCAATGCATCATAAATTTTCTGTACATCAACCAACTTACTCCAAACCGCCTTTGACTTATTCGGGATACCACAAACCAATATGAATAATTCGTGGTTAAGATTTATTGCATCTGTCGGAGATGGCAATTTCTTCAACGTCTCCTGCAACGGCAACGGTAAATGAAAAGTTCTACCCTTTACTTTTTGTATCTTAACGATATGAGGCAAATTTTTTTTAGCTCCCGTGCCCATTCTTTGAACCCTCTGAAAAGCTTTTGCTCTTTGAATTAAAATTTTTTTGTAATCATTCAACGACGATATCTCGTCCGGTATTTCTTTCACAGCCAGTTGATTCAGGCTGCAAGTCGGTGGTAACTCACCATCACGAAAGTAGCTTACACAATAATGACAAATGAAGCCATTGATATCAACTTGCTCTTTCAGCTCTGACCAGTAAATGCCCGACAGCGGTTTTCGTAATTTCGAAATTTCCACAACGTTTCTCCGGCAACAAAGTTTCGCACAAGACTCGCAAGCTAATCGCGGCGTATCCATCAAACGCTTCGTCAATGCTTCGAACGCATTTCGATATTTAGAAATTATGACATCTTCATTTAAACTCATTCTTCCGTCTACACACGACTGATAGTTTTAACCTTTTTGTGCTGCTTTGATGGATATATCGGCTAAAACTTCCAAATCACTCCGATTTAAAACGGTGTCAATATAATTAATTTTTCTGAGAATACTTATTACCTCGAACACCTGTCTAACAAAGTATCTAATTCGTGTGAAATAAGCACTCAAGATCTGCATCGGTAAAAGCTTGGATCGACAACCGCTCGGATTCGAATAGCAGCTTTGTGAATGCCCGAGCTTATTATCCAATTTATTAACGCTGCAGACATTAACCAGTCTAATGTTGTTCCGAATATTTGTAAGATTCCAACAACTCACAAGCTTTAAAAAATATTATATTTTTTCGATCACATGTAAATCCGGTTTAACGCACATTTTTGAGTCGCAAGTCCACGATTTCCGAACATGTTTGCTTGGCCATATGGGTAAAATGTTAGCAATTTGCCCGCCCGCTATTATAACGATCGATTTTCCCACGATTGCCAGCTCCTTGTAAGCAGTATCAGCAAAATAGCATTTGGACGATCCAGTATGCTTCGATTCGCCACAAATCGCAACAATTTTTTGTTCCAAGCCTGAACATTCATCCGCGCGAGTCGAACATGATTCTGCATTCCGCTTCGAATTGGCTAACGCTTTCTTCAAACTGCAAACCAAATCTTCCCTCATATGAATTGACCATTTAATAATTTTTTCAGCTTCTATTCTGGACTTCGGCAGCGATTCGCAATTATTTTGAATGCTAAAGCATTAATACACTTTCCTACTGATCCTATAAACTTCATAGTATTACTCCGTTTTCCTAAGCGTCGATATTTCTTTGAAATATTATTTGAAAAAACAAATTTGTAATTCTTTAATTTTCGATCTTTATTGGCATAATAATTTATCTTGTTTAAATCATTCTTTTTCTTTGGATCTGCAGCATACTTTGCCTTTTCCCTATTTTTCTTACTTTCCGGATCGGCAGTATACCTCGCATGGACCCGAATTTTCTGACTTTCCGGATCAGTAGCGTACTTAGCCTTTGCCCTAGTTTTCTTACTATTCGGATCGGCAACATACTTTGCCCATTCCCTAGTTTTCCTACTTTCTAAATCGGCAGTATATTTCGCTATTTCCCTAATATTTTTTTTCGTCTCAGGATCAGTAGCATACTGAATTTTTTCGCATGTCTTATTAGGCTCAGGATTTATACCGCGACCGTTTAGTATATTCTCAGAAATAACTCGAATAGAATTCACAGTTTGTGCTTGTTGTGATTTACAGACTGATGCATAAGTCTTTAGCGGAGATATTTTTGAAAGAGGTAGTACATCTCTAGAATCAATTTGAGGAATGACGTCCCCAATTGTCTCAGGATGATCAAAGATTGCATTCTCAGCACGTCCGGCATCGATATCAAATTTATCGAGAGTCTCATTATTCTGGTGCTGCTGGTCACGTGAAAATGAATTATCCCCGATCCTCCGAAAACGCATCAACGTCTGTTGTTCCAAAATTTTTAGCAATGTCAATAATCTCATCACTACCATCGTTATTTTTAGTATCAATTCTAGCCTAACGTTTTGCTACATTTCTGCGTTCCCTACATTTTGCATATGAAAGCTTCTTCGTTTTCGGCATTATGAAATACAAAAATATACCGCTATCTCTTGTAATTATCGAACAAGTCTTATACCAATAACTAATAAAATCCGTTAACAAGAATTATTCACCAACCTATAACGTATCTGTTAATAATAATTGAAAATCTCAACTCGAAGCAATTATGTATTATTATATCAAGTTTTTTTTCTGATGATCGAATTATTATCATTAAAATATTCTACTCACGTATAATCTTCGTATTGTGTAAGGTACTGTTCTGTACCAACGATAAATCTATTATTTACCTTCTTTCACAAGTCAATTTGTGACCATGAATTGATCAACACCAAATAATTATTTGTTTGTCGTCGACTGAAGTTTATGAATTCACGCTTTTCACAAGATTAATATAAAGGTATAGCACTAATGTATAGGGATCGAATGATGGTGATCTAGTATTGATTATCATATTATCATAACGTTAACTAACAACACGTGTGAAGAATAACTTCCGCTTGTAAACCAATTTCAAATTTTATCAATTTTTCGATCTTCGCAGCAAATTATAATCTTCGCGAACGAACGACTTATTCTTAATGAAACAAGATGTCTATACCCACGTCCTCAAATTGTCGCCGACTATTTTTATTGGTAGACGATCAACACATAATATAACGTAGATCATATATATCTTTGCAACGTACGGCAACTGAAGCCATAAACCGAACAACAGATAGTCATATCATTGTATCTCATTCTACTCGACGTTGCAAACAAGGATGAGCATTACTTTTTATATATTTTGAATATACAGGTCAAACCCATAGCGTTTTTGACTCCACAAATATTCGAATACTTATCTATATGTAAGCCTAATCCTTCCTTCTGTGTCTGCGGTCACCTCGTGGCATAGCTCAATTGCGTAGTGCTCCTCAAAGGGATAACATGTCTGGTAAGTACACGCTATTTATTTCATTAATTATATTATAGTATATCTGATGTACAGATATTTTTGCAATATAACCAACTTGACAATTCAACAAGTTGATTGAAGCATTCAATAAGCTTAATCACCGAATACTATCATACCCGCGTTCAAAGTGATAGAATCAAATGAAAGTAATATTATACTGTGAAATATATAGTAATATCGCAATAAACGCATGCTTCGAAGCATGCTAGCGGTAATAAACGAACCCTATGTTGTATCTGTTGAAAATTGCGTATGTACATAATACAGTGAATTAATAATAATCAAAACAATATTCTTTGAAAATCAAATAACATTGCAGTTGTACTCAATCCGAATGAACTGAAACGCATACACACATGGTGTAACATAACTCGCTCTTAATGAATTTAGGAACATTTTCTACAGAAGTTACTAGAATTTTTATAATAATCAATGAAAAACTAGCTGATCAGGCGTATCTGATGAGCTAGTGTCTGTCGGCGAGTACTGTGTGTAGTTGTGTTACTGTTACCGAGTGCTCTCCAGACGCGACAGATCGGTGACTTTTTCATAAATTGTTACGAAAATAAACTTTCTCAATTAATGCAAAATGAAATTTTGATTCCATAATTGATAGGGGTTAGCTTACTCATAAAGCTAATTGTATTATATCCAGGTGTAGGTATTACTGAATAATATCACAAAATCACCATTCTTCGATAATCATGTAGGGGGTAACTGCGACATTAATCCAATACGATTCTCTTTATTCGAATCTTCTTGTATATGATAGACTCAGAAGATTCACTCCTAAATATTACTATGGACCAAATGGAAATAAATGCTGCAAATGGCCCACCGGCTGAAATGCGGCCAGAGCCGCAGCTACAAGAAGGGCAACCGCCGCTGCAGCTACAAGAAGGGCAACCGCCGCTGCAGCTACAGTTGCAGCCACAGCCGCCGCCGCAGCTACAGTTGCAGCCACAGCAACAAATAGAGCCGCTGCCGCAGATACCGGTACAGCCGCAGCCGCATCGCGAGGATATCGTACGTATTCTATAGAATGTTGTTAAGGGGGTACATACACCTTTGAATTAATTTTTGTTCAATCACTGGTACACTATTTTAAAACATTTAATTGACTCAATTATCATACAGCAGATTATGAGTATTTTGAACTATAATTGAAGCATATAAAAGAATATCTAGCTTTCGTCCTTATGTAGTTATCATCTATTGGAGAAAAACCAGTCCTCGTAGCATACAGGTCGCATAGTAGATTGAATCTTTTTGAAATTTAGAGTGAGTACTTTACATTGATATAATTTCGTACCGAACCAATGATATTCTCCAAATTTTAATTTAAAATCTGGAATTTTTTTAATTTCAAGAAATTTTTTCAAAAAAGATGTCAAAAAAAGGGTGTTACCTAGTCACAATGGCAGAAGACGAATCTTATCTTTATATATTATTGGTTTGATCCAAAATTACATCATTGCAGAAAATTCTCACCAAATTTCCCAAAGTTTTGATGAACGATGCGACCTGTACACTACGACAACGACCAGAAAATATAGTTAGCGAGAGATCAAGTTATAAGATTTGACTAATGAAAAAAGATGCTAGATCTGCAGCTGCTGTTGTACTGATGTGTTATGGGTTGAGTTCAGACAGATGTAAAAGGCAGAGATTCGTAGTGAGTTTGGGGTCTATTCGATCCAATAGGAGTGCGCAGCGGTGCTGTTGAGATAAAAATAAATTGCTTAAGGAAAAATCTGATCAAAATTTCACATAACATAAAAATTCATTAGATTTTATGATCTTCGATATTTTTCAAATTCAGAGATTCTAGCATAATTCTTCTCAGTAATCCAATAATTTTAAAGTTTTGCATCGGACATTTTTTATGGTATGTGTATACCTATCAAATTTTGGTAGCAAATATTGTCTAGAAATATTTATCTTTTCAGACATCTCAATCTGCAGTGCCTCTACGTCAATTTGGAACCCACTTTCCAGTGGATCAACCTTCTTCGATCCTGAGTCTTATTTTTTCACACTGATGCACACTGTTTTTCTTGAGTAATGAAAATTACCATTGGTTTGGACAACCACGCGGACATCTAACCTCAAAAAAAAATTGAATCGTAACCATGTGTTTTGTCAATGGCAGGCTTCGATCACAATTCAAAATAACAGCAAAAGAAAACAAATAACTGTAAGAATGATGATTACCAAAATTTTCTAAATTCCATAATCAAATTGTCAAAATAGTGAGATCTTGGTGTTGACAGTGTTCTACAATATTCATTAGACCAATGTAAGGGCGGGCGCGATGCGCGGTGGCGCATGCTGGCAACTTAGCAGTAATGTGTCTGTAACTTCCGAAATCCTTCCGATTTTCTGACGCCAATTTTTCTGCAGATAGATTAGGTCTCTAGCGTTACAAAAAAAAAAAAAAACACGATGGTTTGAAAATTCTAAGGTGTATGTACTCCCGTTAACGTGTACATAATTAGCATACTTAATTTTTGTAATATTTACAATTCCAATAACAATAACTCAAACAATTTTCAAGATCTATTTCGATAAGCAGCATCATATACAATTATTAATAAAACACAATATATGAATGTATACATAATAAATATGCATGACGTTCGTGAACTACTCTCAGCCGCTCATCACTGGTCAGTCTAGAACAAGTGTTATTGATTTTCACTAAATGGAATTTCAAATAGGATCGATTGAACTATGCAGTGATCTTTCATTGTATATATGTATACCTATATATACCCAATAATATGTATATATGTATACCTATATATACCCAATAATATGTATATATGTATACATCAAGATGTATGTATACAATGTATACATATTTCACCCAGCTCTTGATAATTGACTTATTATTTATTAAAAATGACTGCCCATCTACCGCACTTCCAAAACATCGAATATTCAATATTTTGCTATATGTTATACGCGAACACCCCAGATGATAATCTTTTAATATAAAAACGAATTATTGAACACATTATTTATTACAAAATGCAATGATCCAAGAGGTGGTTGCCAAGTGCATGTGGTTGATGCTGTACCGGGGCCGCGGAAGGCCTCAAAACAAGCGCGGCTGGCACGGCGGTCGCGGGGGCTACCGTGGGCGACGTGGCGGCGAGAGCCGCGGGAGAAGAGGGGGCCGCGGCGGCAGGGGGAGACAGAGAGGCTCATCTCTCACTATATACATGTAGGATATAAATTTAAATAAACCAAAAATTTTAACTAAATATATTCTGGTAACTTCATTGAATTTAAACCCTAATCTGTTCCTTCCCTATTTTCAAATAAGCTGTAACTGCATACAACTCTCACTAAAACGCATACACATATTTTACACATGACAATTTCTGCAATGAATTCCGCTGCTTTAATCAAAGTTCAAAATTCTTACAATTATTGAGCATATATTGTTGCAACATTTTCTCTAGATCTACAAGAATTCCAAAGAAAACTGTAATTTCTGTGCAAACACCGGAGTTCCGTATTTATGGCTTGTAGCCCAGCATCGTGTTCGATGCCCCGCACAACTTCAACCGGATCCGTCAATCACCTATTGAGATATCGTAGGCGCAATTTTTTTTTCTTCAAATTTTTTTTTCTGATTGTATCAACTTGAAAGTTCGATTTTATTGAAAAAATAATCCTAGCTAATTTTTAACCTAACTCTAAGGGGTTTCCATTAATGTCTTAAAATATTTTACCTATATTGGAAACCTAAAAATTACTCTTCTACTTCTGAAATAACATAATTAATGCAATTACACAATAACCAATTCATGGCAACCATGCTTCCGTAATTTATCATCGTTAGGGTTGAGTAACAAGAAAATATAGCAATGATTCGTTTATTGAACTAGCGAATGAGTGAGTGACACTTAAACAGCTTATGAAAAGTTCCGATTCAAAACGCTGTGAGCAAAGCTTTTTTGCTTATTGGTTCCCTCGAAATATTCATATTCAAATTGTGTATGGAAATAGCAGTATACCAATTACCGTGGTCATGTTATTTCAGTCAAGTAAGCACAAATACAGAAAATGTTTTTTGATTACCCGACTATGAAACTTACGTAAAATCACCAGATCCAGAATCTAAACGGTCCATCATGGGATTCTATAGAATTTTCGAATATAATACTTCAATATAATTAAACTATTTAATAATAATAGTAATAATAATACAAATTACAAACAAAAAAAAATTGTAATAATTAACAAAAAAAAAATAATAATAATAATATAAATAATATAAATAATGACATAAACAGAAATATTAGAAGCACGATGGCGTACGAATACACACACACACACACACACACACACGGGGTCACTTCAAGTGTCGAGAATGGGAGGGACTCAATTGCACGAAGCTCCGCCCCTTCAGCCAATCAACTACAAGAATTTAGTCAGCCCAAATTCTTACGAGAACACAAGATACAATTGCTTTGTGCAGGAAAGAAATATCAACAACTACTTAACCAGGCTATCAGGCATTTATTTATTCTGACGCTCATAGACGCGTTTCAAATTGTTGGCCTTCTGTTACATGAAGTTGGCTCTGATACATAAATACACATCATGATATTCATTGTGGAGACAGAATTAAGCTGCAACCTACCTGTCCGGATATTTAATCCGATAAGTTGTTGCAGCAAGAGTTGCGTTACTTCGGCACTCACCATAAAGCAGGAGCATGTAGACGTACTCGTGTGTTGTAAAATTCATGATAGGGAATTTTCAAAATCTTAGTAGATAATAGTGAGCACACGAATCAGTTATTGGAATAAGAGTGTGACAAGCCGTATCAGTTTTGCCACAGGTAATCAAAGTTATCCCCCCCCCCGCCCTATACCATTACGCTTCAAGTTCATTTTGTATTGATAGAGAAAGCCAAAAATTTGAATCATTTTAGTGAGCGTCGCAATAAGTAAATATCTAATAGGCTGATCGAGTCGTTGTTGATATTTTTCTCCCGCACCAAGACAATGTATCTTGTGTCTTCATAAGAATTTCGATCAACCAAGTTCTTCTAGTTATTGATTGGCTGAAGAGGTGGGGCCTCGTGCCAATTGAGTCCCTTTCGGTTTCGACACTTGAAGTGACCCACCCTGTATATACTTTATGTAATAAGCGAACTCAAGCAACTCGTTGCGGCGCGATCGGTGACGGGTTGGTCTCTTCATGGTGAGTCTACAATGTGACTCGGAACGTCGACGGTCGACGTGACGCTGTGACGTCACCCCATCAGCACACTGAGAGAACGACTCGTGCAGCCCTCATCATCGTGATTCGTGGTTACACGTGGTAGTGCTCGGAGAGAGCCGCGCTTTCGGTGATCATCGGGTAAGGTTAGATCTGTTCAGTTACGTGCTCCGCCAGCGGACGCCTGTGCCTGTCGTACTGCCAGCTTTTACAGGATTTCTCGAAGGCGTCTCGTGGGCGTATTCAATTTGTAATAAAATGTTTTCGATTACATGTACTGTGAAGGCGGCAAACCCCATTGCTTAGTCCAACATACGGCTGCAGGAGTCGAGGTCGTACTGTTGTACATTCACGCAAGGATTGAAAGGGAAAAGTTCATGAGCATTCGGATGAGGTAATTGTTGAAATGAGTGTAATTTCTTTATTCTACACCGAGTCAGATAGTGTTAGTGTACACATATGCGCGAGAATGCGTGCGCAGCCGAGGTGCTAAGAAGCAAAGTGATCAGGTGTGTGTGTGTGTAAAGCATGGCGCGATGTAAGGAAGAACGCTCGTGTATATTGTGTATGGTTATCAATAAATATTTTTGCAATCCTGTATTCTTAAATAATAAAATGATTCATATTATTATTATCAAAGTTAAATAGAAAGTGTTAACCATTTATTTCTTGATCCTGGGCACATTTCTCAACAGTAATATTTTGTTGTTATGTTTTCTAACGAAGCTGTGAGAGAAATCTCGGGGCGCAAGATCATTATCCAGAGGCGTTGCTTCCTGTACATATCTCATGCGATAATAATAATAATGATAATAATAATAATGTTTACTATTTCTCTTATTTATACAATTTTTTTTGTTTTTGAATACGTATCTCATGTATTGAATTACAAGGTTGGGTTGGGTCAGAAGAGGATAGAGAGGCCTTTTATTGGACTTTGTCGCTGAATATTCATTGAGTATTCATTCATGTCTTTGATTCAATTTTTTGGAATTGAAAATGAACGTGTAGCCCATTCATTCAATGAGCCGAATCAACCTCCTCGATAATTCCATATGTTGAGTTCGATTTAACTCCATCTATTTATTCTAAAACTGTACATCCACTTATTTGACAGATAACACAGAAGGTGTCGGGGAAGGCAGTCGCAACGACGGAGAAAGATCAGACGTCAAGTATCAGCTGTAACGCCGACAAAGTTTCGTCGAATAATCACAGTAGAGGCAAGAGAGGGATTGGCAAATTTTTTGAGGACGATCGCAGGTGATGCTACTGGCAGAACGCAGATCAGTGTATTTCAGTATGTACTGTACCTGCAGTGTATAAATTATAAAGGAATTGAAATGAATCTTATCTTTATCCTGCACAGATGCTGATTCCGAGCCTCGACAGTGGACCTTCGGAGATCCCAAGAGATTTATTAAAATCATTTCTCAATCATTTCTCAAGGCAGCGACAATGAATTTAACAAAGAAGAATGCAAAAGTGAGAGCGATGATGAAGAGACCGACGATGGTCCTCAATCGTACATCATCTCCACTGGATAGAGAGACAGCATTTTCTGTAAAGCATCTGCTGTAACCAATCTCTGAGAAGCGTCGACAGGGTCTGGAAATCCTGGCAAAGATCGATTTGGCCTTGAATTTTTTTACCGCCTTGAAATCCCAGAAATATCCTTAAATCTTATTCAAAGCCTCCAAGTTTTTTCAAAGTATTCATAAAATCTCTAATTTTGCGAAATTCAAAGACCTTCTTTCAACAAGCCTAGTTAAAATGTTTTTCATTTCGCTTATGCATCAAATTCAGAAAAAAGACAAGTTGTTGTTCTTTCGACATTTTATCAAAAAACATATGTGCTTCAGTTTGATTGGTTTATTTAAAGGATTTTAGATAGCATTGAAAATATTAGAGAATGTTGGTCTGGAACTCATGACGAATACCTGGTATCTGGAAATGGAAATTTCGTGTAAACCCTGAATGATTATGCCGTATTTGCGATTTTTCAAGTGTTGAGCAAACTTGCAAACAAATAACGAGTATTTATTGAAAAAAAAAGAAACAACGAAACCCACTTACTGGCGAATCGGGCATGGGTAATTCATAGTTGAGAATATTTTGTGAAAATTGTAATTTTCTATTATTGTCGTAGTGTGTAATTAAATTTTTATTCAATTACCAATAACATTTGTAATGCGTAATTAGATTGGGTATTACACATTACCAAAGTAATTCAATAAATATTTAATTACGCTGCACCAAAATAATCATGCATACCGTGTTTGTGCAGAGGCGCTACAGTATGTCCAGTAGCGGATATACAGTCGCCCACCGCGTGGGTACCCACGTTATGCGAGTTTATCTGCCAAATCATCTGCTAAAGTAAAGAGTACATCTACTTACTTCACACTGATGTGAATTATTGTGACACTTGATGCGGTTTTCAGGTTATGTTCTGTAACGTGGCAAAACGTTGAGACCTCCTCCTAACCAGCCTGACGAGCGTACCCAGACCCGAGAAAGTACCGAGTACTGATTCCGCTACTCAAATTCTTACCGCCCTTGCTAGAGGGAGAGGGAGAGGGAGAGGGAGAGGGAGAGGGAGAGGGAGAGGGAGAGGGAGAGGGAGAGGGAGAGGGAGAGGGAGAGGGAGAGGGAGAGGGAGAGGGAGAGGGAGAGGGAGAGGGAGAGGGAGAGGGAGAGGGAGAGGGAGAGGGAGAGGGAGAGGGAGAGGGAGAGGGAGAGGGAGAGGGAGAGGGAGAGGGAGAGGGAGAGGGAGAGGGAGAGGGAGAGGGAGAGGGAGAGGGAGAGGGAGAGGGAGAGGGAGAGGGAGAGGGAGAGGGAGAGGGAGAGGGAGAGGGAGAGGGAGAGGGAGAGGGAGAGGGAGAGGGAGAGGGAGAGGGAGAGGGAGAGGGAGAGGGAGAGGGAGAGGGAGAGGGAGAGGGAGAGGGAGAGGGAGAGGGAGAGGGAGAGGGAGAGGGAGAGGGAGAGGGAGAGGGAGAGGGAGAGGGAGAGGGAGAGGGAGAGGGAGAGGGAGAGGGAGATAGATAGATAGATAGATAGATTGATTTATTTATGTCTATAACAATGTTAGACAAGGGCCACAATGCATTACAAAACAAAAATAAATAAAACCCTGCATTGTGGCGAAAAGAGATAGACAGTACAATACTAGAGCACTTAAGTAAGTAGTAAGAGCTAGACTAAGTTAACTTACAACTAACAGATTACGGCCGGGGGAGAGAGACGAGAGTCGAGATTCTAAAAACGAGCGTCCTCGGAGCTCAGCAAATGCGCGAACAAGCCATACTTAAACGAAGCGAGCGTGGGCGCGTCTTTGAGCGCATAAGGGAGAGAGTCCCAATGGCGAACGCCTGCAACCGCAAACGAGTTAAAAAACGCGTTGGTGCGAGAGCACGGGACCGCAAGAGCACTCCTAGGCGTACGCAACGGGCGACCGGTAGTCGGATCGTGATCGACAAAGAGCTCCCGCAGGTAAGCGGACCGACCAGAGCGCAGCACGATGTAGAGCTGCGAAAGCAGGAAGTATAGCCTCCTATCCTTCACCCGAAGCCAGCCGAGCTCCCGACGGTATGGGGAAATGTGCACATCCCTAGGTACACCGCATACGAAGCGGACACAGGTGTTTAAGAGCCGCTGGAGCTTAGCATCAAGACCTGCCGACAGGTCAGTAAAGACCACACAGCAGTAATCAAACAGCGGAAAGACTAAAGTAACCACCATCAGCCTACGCAAGTTACGATTCAGTAAACGGCGCGATGCAGAAAGCTGTCTGAGAGTGCCATGAACCCGCCTAGATATGGCGTTGATCTGAGCTACCCAAGAAAGTTTAGAATCCAGGACGATACCAAGATCACGCACAGCGTCCAAGTAAGGAATGGGATGACCATCCAGATACACAGCAGGAAGAAGACTGAACTCAAGTCTGGACACATAAGATCCACTGCCAAGGACCATCACATGCGTTTTCGCAACATTAAGGCGGAGCGATGAAGATCGGGACCAGTCCAGGACGGCTTGGACGTCCTTATTGACACGAGCGACAGCGTCGGCAAAATTGGCAAACGGGAACTGATAATAAACCTGCAGATCATCTGCATAGACTAAGTGACTACAGTGATTCAGAACTGCCGAGATGTCATTGATAAACAGCGAGAACAATAACGGTCCTAAAACTGAGCCCTGCGGAACGCCAAGGTCGAGAGAAGCCCAAGATGAAAGACAGCCGTCCGGAGACGCAACAGCTTGCGTCCTACCCTGCAAGTAAGACGCGATCCACTGGATGACGTGCTGTGAAAAACTGAGGTGGAGAAGTTTTCCGAGCAAGACCGCATGCGGGATGGTGTCGAAGGCCTTAGAGAAATCGAACAGGACAAGGATGGTTAAACAACGACCATCAATACCTTTACGAACATCCTCCGTGAGCCTTAGAAGAGCAGTCTGAGTGCTATAGCCGAGACGGAAGCCAGATTGCCGAGGATCAAGCAGCTGACGACTTTCAAGAAATGAAGATATCTGCTCGTGGACAATGCGCTCTAGAACCTTCGATAGGAAACAGAGGTTAGATATTGGCCGAACCTGATCAAACGAGGAAGGTGATTTCACCTTACCTAATGGTAACACCCGCGCCTGTTTCCAGACCTCCGGGAAGACAGCAGCAGAGAGAGACTGGTTGAGGAGAGATAAGAGGTACGGAAAGATGGTCGGCACCGCTAACTGAATATCACGAAGTGATAGGTCATCAAATCCACGCGACTGTGATGTAAAGTGACCAAGAGCTCGCAAGAGCGCGGCAGGAGAGATATCTTGAAAGTAAAACAGTGAGTCGCTGTAAGCAGGAGGTGGAAGAGTGGCAAGAAAGTCGGAAACTTCCACTGCAGACGAGGGACGCTGGGAGACTGCCGCAAAATGACGATTGAGGTCATCCACTGCAAACCCACCATAGTCGTTGTCGCGGGCCGGCGCAATACCAAGATCACGAAGCTCTCTCCAAAGGACCCGTGGCTCCTGAATGGAAGAGAGCCGATCAGCAAAGAACGCAGCACGGGCTGAAGAAATGCGCTTAGACAAGTTATCTCTAGCCTCCCGATAACGTAGAAGAGCGATC
The DNA here is from genome assembly GCA_963924015.1 of Macrophya annulata. Lineage (NCBI taxonomy): Eukaryota > Metazoa > Arthropoda > Insecta > Hymenoptera > Tenthredinidae > Macrophya > Macrophya annulata. The sequence continues at coordinate 19,215,442 of OZ001258.1, forward strand.
TGCGACCGAGAACGTTTATAAGCACGATAAAGCGAGTCCCTGGCACGTGCAAGGGCGTGAAGCTCCGGAGAGATCCAAGGCGGCCTGCTGGGTTTAAATACGCGAGTCACATAGGGGGCATGCTTATCGAGCATCGCGATGATGTTGTCCTGGAGACACGAGAGCCTGTCGTCAACAGAGGACTGAGCCTCAAATATCGACCAGTCGCGAGCAGCCAGATCCTGATTAAACGAATCAATCGAAAAGTTGACAAAAGAGCGAGTTCTGACGGTCTTGCAGGGCGATGGAGGAGCCGAAATCAGGAGATTAACCGAAATGAGATCGTGCCCCGCGATGAACGGCACAGAGGACTGCTCGAAAGAATGAAGCACGCTCTGATCACTAAGGATGCATAGGTCTAGCAGCGTATCAGAGGTATGAGTATGACACGTGGCCGAGAAGGGTACCAGATAGAGAGCTCGGGAGAAGCAGAAGTCACGAACATTGTCAGCGTCATACGACTGACTCAGCTGATTCGCGTTGAAGTCGCCGAAAATTACGGACAGATGATAATCAACGCTGAGACGATCAAAGTCGGCTTCGAAGCTGGCGAGGTTAGTTGCCTTTGGCGGACGGTAGACAACAGCGATGAGGAATGGTGGAGAACGCGAGGAGCAGATTTCCGCGAAAAGGTACTCCGGACTGCAACTGTAAGGACCCGGAGAGACGGCCAGCAGCTTGGCCCGCAAAGATTGAAGCACGTACAATGCAACCCCACCCCCAATCTTGCCCACACGATCATTGCGCAAGATAGAGTATCCCGGTAACGAGACCGAGGCATCTGAAACTTGTGCATGCAGCCAGGATTCACTAACGGCAATGAGTTGAGAAGAGCAAGAAGAGAAGTGACAGCGCAGTAAATCAATGTGGCCGCGGATGGAATTAGCATTGAGATGGCAAAGACGGAGATGTGGTGAGCTGACAGAGCCGGGTGAGTTGGCCGTTGCGCTAGGGTGCAGAAGCTGACCAGCCGGCGGGAAATCCAGACGGCGTCAGATTGAGGCTAGACGTGTGAGATCCGCGGTCGATGTGATGCGGTTAATAGGCGCGCCCTGCGCTTTGCGCACGAAAACGGTGCCGTCACAGTGCCAGACGAAACGGATGCCCAACTCTCGAGCAGCAGCTTTGGTAGCAATTAAGAGCTTGTAGGTGTCGGATGGCAGAGCCTCATTTAGGTAGATGGTGGTGACCGGACCCTCAGGGCAAGGAACCAGATTAGAGGTAACCAGGCGGCCCTTCGCCCTTTTGGCTGCAATAATACGCGCGAGAACAGAACGGTTACGCAATTTGACGATAATCGGCAACGGAGAATCCTTCTGAGCTTTATCGCGGGTGACTAAAAAACGGGAGTTGATAATGTCCCCATCCGCGAGTTCAACATCCAGCGTGCCAATTACCTGACTAGCTATTGCCGCGGTGCGCTCAGACGACGGGCAAGGTACCCCGGAAATTATGAGCTCTGCACAATTGAATAACCCAGATTGACCGAGCACCCGTTGAGCAGTCGGCCGACTAGGTAGGGCTTGTTTAAGCACGACGAGATCAGCAGAAGCCACACGACAGCGTTCGTCAAGTTCGGTGATCCGAGCAGAATTCTCACTAAGCGCAGTTAAAGTGGCCTGTTGAGTTTGTAGAGCTGAACGCAACGCAGCGTTGTCCTCGGACAGTACCCGGTTATCGGCTTCAAGAACCGCGACGCGAGCCTCAGCGGCAGCAAGACGCTCTTCAAACATGGTAAGAAGACCAAGCCGTCCTGTGAGCACGTCGAAACGTTCCTCCAAGCGCGCAGCGAGACCAGATAAAGTTAGCGCAGCAGCTACCGATCCAGACGGCTGGGGGTTTAGAACGTCGATTGTGGATGCACCGGCAGAATCCACACCATGAGATGGCTGAGAATTGGGCGGTGTAACCGTAAGGGAACGAGAAAAAACCTCGGTTAACGCCCCCGGGCAGCAAGACTTGGTTTTGTCGCGACGCAGCTTAGAAACGTAACAGCCAGGATGATATGAAAGCAAACAAGATTGACAACGTTTGACTTTCGTGGCTATAGGCTTACCGCAATGAGAGCAATCAAAAGTATCGGGCATGATAAGAGCGCCAGCGACTTGACCGACGACAGAGCAGTTGGAGACGGTGGGGTTGACTGCGACGTGGCGGTAGATGGATCAACAGGCGATGCGTCACAGTGGGCGGTGACAGTCGGGCGTACGTAGTAGCTGGCTAGATCCACAGGAGAAGGGAGTATCGATAATCGATGAGCAGCGTCGATGTCCTGACAGGCATGCGCAGTAGAGCCGAAGCAAATGCAGGTTATGTTCCCCAGTCGAAAGCCGACAAGAAAACGTCAAAACTCCCACGACGGTGATAAGTACCAAGGCAGAACAAAAAGCCAGAGGCAAAGTTGCAGTAAGCGCATGCAAGAAAATCTGGAAAGAAGACGCCCGAAGGCAGAGAGAAGCAGTACCAGACCAAAAAGTTAGGAGTAAAAGTAGCAAGCGTGTGGCAGTACTCACGTAAAGAGAGAGACTAAAGAGGAGAGGGAGAGGGAGAGGGAGAGGGAGAGGGAGAGGGAGAGGGAGAGGGAGAGGGAGAGGGAGAGGGAGAGGGAGAGGGAGAGGGAGAGGGAGAGGGAGAGGGAGAGGGAGAGGGAGAGGGAGAGGGAGAGGGAGAGGGAGAGGGAGAGGGAGAGGGAGAGGGAGAGGGAGAGGGAGAGGGAGAGGGAGAGGGAGAGGGAGAGGGAGAGGGAGAGGGAGAGGGAGAGGGAGATTGATTGATTGATTGATTGAATTTATTTATGCCCTGGTAATCCATGGGGCAAAGTTAGAAATAAAGATGCTGATACTACACAATATGAAATACAATTTGATAGAAATAAAAGTAAATAGTACAATAATAATAGAATATACAGACAAAAGTAATGGCACAACAAAACATTAATGCAAAAGCAAAAATTACAACAAAGCAGAGTGCTTAACAATGACAAGATTAAAATTCACAATTAAAATTAAAAGCTAAAACCGAGATGAATACATCTAGAGATAAAATTATAGCTAAAAAGTAAACCTAACTAAGAACAACAAAAGCACGAAAAACAAGTGCAATTTAAAACTAAATAATTTAAAATATTGTAAAAGGGTGCCATCCACCATAACAATCAGGCAGCTAGACCGACTCCGTGTCAAGTTCAAAAAGGTGATCAAAGAGCTTATGTTTGAACAACCCCGAAGATCGGGAACTAGCAATATCACCAGGGAGTGAATGCCAGAAGTAAATGGCTGCAAGGCAGAACGAGTCGCGATATGTGGCAGTACGATGCAGCGGCACACTAAACACGGCTGAGCTCGATTGGCGAGTCGGGCGGCTATCAAGTGGCACATAGCGGATAAAAAGTTCGGACAAATAAGCTGGTAAGGTTCCCTGGAGGAGGTTGAACACAGAAATACCCAAATAGTATAGACGTCTTGAGCGGACCGAGAGCCAGCCTAACTGCCTGCGGTAAGGCGTGATGTGCTCATCGCGTCTAAGATTATACACAAATCTAATAGCAGTGTTCTGTAGACGCTGCAGAGTAGTGTTAAGCTCTCCAGATAAGTCATTATAAACTAGGCAACAATAGTCTAACAGAGGGAAAATGAGTGTTACAATAAGCCTAGCCTTCAGCTCACGAGAAAGGGCATTTCTATGATGCTTAAGCTTAAAAATGGAGAAGCTGACTTTATTGGACACTGCTAGGACATGACCACGCCAAGAGAGATTAGCCCGCATGATCACACCCAAATTTCGCACTTCATCCACGTACGGAAGCACAATACCATTAACTACGATGGGAGGGAGACTAGCTAGGTCCAACCGATTGATATAAACGGCACTTCCTGAAATTAGAACCTTAGATTTGGCCAGATTAAGTTTTAGACCATTGACTGCAGCATAATTGGCAATGACATTGACATCGTGCACAAGTTGCGCAATACCATCAGTAAGTTTGGCAGGAGGGCAAGTAAGATAAATTTGAGTATCATCGGCGAATATAAGATGCCGTGTGTAACGCAAATCAGCACCAATGTCATTTATAAATAGTGAGAAGAGCAAAGGACCTAGCACGGAGCCCTGAGGAACACCAGCGAATGTCGGCAACCAGGATGAGCAATTACCGTGTTCATCAACCACAGCCTGAGACCTGCCTGAGAGGTAAGAGTGAACCCACCGCAAAGAATTTTCAGAGAATCCTAACTTTTTAAGCTTGCCCAGCAGTAAAAGATGATTAACCATATCAAAAGCCTTACTAAAGTCAAATAAGACTAAAATCGTGAGGCATCTGTCATCAACACCACGTCTTATGTCGTGGGATAACCTAAGTAATGCAGTTTGTGTGCTGAAGCCTGTTCTATAGCCAGACTGAAACGGATCAAAAAGGTTGTGATGGTTGACGTAGCGCAAAATTTGAGCATGCACAATTCGCTCAAATATCTTAGAGAGCTCACATAGGTTAGCGATCGGTCGAGTGTCAGACGCGGACCGCGGTGGGTTAACCTTGAGTAATGGTCGAATAAAAGCACGCTTCCAACACGATGGAAAGTAGCCTAACCTAAGACATTGATTAAAAAGTGACGCTAGTGTTACAGATATTCTCGGAAGCGACTGATGTATTACAAAGAGCGAGACACCATCAGGACCAGAACTACGCAGGGGTGAGGTGGAAGATTTAATAACAGTGAAAACATCGTTCGGTGATACTGAAGAGAATTCAAAGGATGCCCTGTCTAAACATGCATTACCAGCAAGATCAATGAGGTTATTAAAAGCAGTAGAGTCAATGGTATTAAAAGCGTTAGCATCTAACCCAGAAGATGCTTTCGAGTAACTGACAAATGACGCGTTCAGTTGATCGGAAGAATAAAAGCTAAGCGGCGAAGTCGTACGGTGCTTAACAAGCCCTAGGTTGGCCAGCTCACGCCACAATTTCTCGCTGTCGGTAATCGCCGAGAGTATACGCCAGTTGTGATCGTCCGCTGCTTTCCGCAAATCAACCGTAAGCAGATTGCGATATTCCCTATACTCAGCTAAGGCCAGAACACTGCCAGAGCGTTTAGCCTGCTTATATAACGAGTTACGCTTATTAATACGCATTTTCAAGGGCTCGGTAAGCCACGGAACGCGAGGCTTGCTAACAGTAAAGGTAGCGATAGGTGCGTGCAGATCTGTTGATGAAATAAGAGATCTGTTGAAGTTATCCATAAAGCAATCCAAATCACCATACGACGAGTGCAAAGCAGGTAGATTAGGACAATTAGTCTGTAGCTTAGTGTTAAGAGTGATCAAGAAGGCATTTGGATCAAAATGCTTGAAATTGCGACATGTGATGGAACGCCGTTGAGGACGCTCTGCTTCAAACTTATAAGTTAGCTCGATCAGGTCGTGTCCGGCGATAAAAGGAGCGTCAGATTTACTAAAAGATAAAACTTTGTGCTGACAGTCAGTAATAAAAACATCAAGCCACGAGTCTGAGCCGGATGTGTGATGAGTGGCATCAGAGTTTACGATATTAAGAGCTTGAGATGATACAAAATCCCGAAGGAACGTTGCTTCTACGTTATTACTAAGTAAGTTACAATTTAAATCTCCACAAATGATGATATTAGAGTACGCAAAACTTAATCTAGAGAATGACGCAATAAAATCGTTAAAAAGTAAGCCCTTGGGTCGTCTGTACATAATGGTAAACAAAAGCGGCTGTGCATTAGCACCACGAATATCTAGGATAATGAATTCAGGCGCATTAGAAAACTGACTAGGCGAGGTAGACAGCACCGTGACCTTAAGGGGGTACATACACCTTTGAATTCTCAAAATATCGTTTTTGTTTTTATAATTTATTTGGAATGCTAGTGACCTATTCTACCTCCAAAAAAATCAGCGTCAGAAAATCTGAAGGATTCGAAAAGTTAGAGCCATGATACTGCCAAGTTGCGAAAAGGCTACGCCGCGCGACGCGCGGACCTTTATATTAGTCTCATAAATATTGTGTAACACCATCTACACCAGTGTCTCACTTTTTTGACTTTTTATTTTAATTCGAAATTTCAAAAATTTTTGTCAAAATTATTACACATATTTTTGATTTTCAGAATTTTTGTGAATCGTGATACTTTTCTCATTATAATTGACTCTTGCGACTAACTTGTGAACTAAGAAGCTCTTTGAACAGCTCAGGTTCCCATCTAACACCTCATGAATTATTCTATGGTATAAATTGGCGCGATGTTTTGCCGGGAAAAAGCCCGTCATTGACAAAACAACCGGCTCCGATTCAAATCTTTTTGAGGTTAGGTGTTCACTTTGTTTGTCGATATTCGTGTTTATTACGACTTATCAACAGTAATTTTCATTACTAAATAAAATATTTGCACAGACGTAATTCTAGAGTAAACGTGAGTTCTTTGAAAAACTGCGACGTTTATTTGAGTTATTTATTTTGTGTAAATCGTTAACGCGATGGATTCGCGCAACGCGAAAACTGATACAAAGCGCTCAACGGGAAGACCTCGTAAACGAGTCTTCCATGGCAACGAGAGGCCTACAACATCGCGGGCAGATGTCACTCCACAAAGTGCATCAAAACGAAAAATTTCGAGTTCCAGAGTCAGCGATACCAGCACACCCCGAGGCCACTATCAACCGCACAACGGGCATCGAATCATTGACTTGGATTTGGTGTTCAACGCCTTTACCAAGTTGGTTCGATGTGCGACTTGTGCTGGGCAGATAAGTATAAAAGAGACAAGTAACAGAGGTCTTGGTTCAGTACTGAATGTGATTTGTACTAATTGCAATAAAATAGGAGCTATAAATACTTGTAGAATGGTTGGAAGTAATAAAAATGTCTATGAGGTAAATCGACGAAGTGTTCTAGCGATGCGGATGAACGGACAAGGCGGAGCAGGGCTACGTACATTCTGCGCAGTGATGGATCTACCACCGCCCGTACAACAGCCAACACTGGATAAAATGACCGAGCGATTGATGATCGTATCGGAAGAGGTAGCTGCTCGTTCGATGATAACGGCAGCAGGTGAGGAGCTCGACGCTACAGCAGATAACAACTCTCAAGAAGAAGCCGGTGCTATCACAGTATCTGGAGACGGGTCATGGAGGAAGCGAGGCTTTTCATCTCTCCATGGCATCTGTAGCGTCATAGGAGCAGAAACAGGCAAAGTGCTGGATGTTGAGGCACTATCAACGCATTGCAAAGGCTGCGAAAAATGGGAGGACAAGATTGGCACACCTGAACACACGGCGTGGAAAATCCAACACGATCCAGTCTGCACGGCGAACCATGTCGGCAGTGCTGGAAAGATGGAAGTTGAAGGAATGCTGAGGATCTTTCGACGTTCAGAAGAGAAAGGTATGAGATACACCTCCTACATTGGTGATGGAGATTCGAAGACTCATCACGCAATCGTCAAGGCAAGGCCATATGGAAATGTACCTGTGAAGAAGGTCGAATGCACCGGACATGTGCAGAAACGCATGGGATCGAGATTGCGTAAGATGAAAGCCGCGATGGCAGGAAAAAAGTTAGCTGATGGCAAGGGCTTGGGAGGAAGAGGGAGACTGACGGACGTTGTCATAAACCAGATCACCAGCTACTATGGCAATGCGATTAGGAGGCATAGCCAATCGCAATCGGACATGCATCGAGCAATCTGGGCAATTTGGCATCACAAGCGTTCGAGTGATGCAACTCCACAGCACCACTACTGCCCCGAGGGCAAGGGAAGTTGGTGTAAATGGCAGAAGGCCAAAGCCAACGGGGATACTTCCAGAATCCAGCACACAGAATCTCTTCCAGAAGCTGTGATGGACCAAATCAGACCAGTCTTCGAAGATCTGACGAAGCCAGAACTGCTCCAGCGTTGCCTTGGAGGCAGAACGCAGAACACCAATGAGAGCTTCAACAGCAAGGTGTGGAAGCTTTGCCCAAAAGCTAGCTTCAGTGGGTTGAACACCTTGAAAATAGCATTGAACATCGCTGCTGTGACGTTCAACGATGGTGGAGTAGGACTGCTTCGCATCATGGAGGCCTTAGAAATCATCCCAGGAACCTTCGCTGTACAAGGAATCGAGGCTATGGATGAGATGAGGATCCGAGCAGCTGAAAGAAGAGCTACAGAGGCAAGCCTAGAAGCTCGTACAGTTAAAAGGCGCAAGCGACTTGGTGAGGCAGACGATCAAGACCCCGGCGAAGGCACATCCTCAACATACGCTGCAGGAGAATTTTAAATCGATGCCAGAAGTGCACGCTGGATCTTTGTAAAATTAAGTATTTTTATAGTATAATTTTTTTGATATTTCGATTCAAGGATAAAAGATCAAGATGAGAAATGTATGATGCAAGATGAAAATATTTTCTGTCCATAGGGAAGAAATTTGTTGGAATGTTCTGAATTTTCAAAATCTTGGAAATCCTAACACTTTAGGATTTTTTATTCTTTGATGAAATTTTATCACATTTTTGCAAATGATATATTTTTGTTCGACAGCTTTGCTGCGCACCGCTGCTGGATGGAATGAGCCGAAACTCGCCATGGACCTCCACGTTGAATATCTGTATAGACTCTACTAGCAACATATAAGTACAAGTGCAGATATGGACCCATCGTATTAAACCCTAATAAAAATCTTAAAACTTGATTTACCGCTAACTACATTTTCTGGTCGTTATCGTAGGGTACAAGTCGCATCGTTCATCGAAACTTTCTGAAATTTGGTGAGAATTTTCTGCAATGATGTAATTTCGGACCAAACCAATAATATATAGAGATAAGATTCGTCTTCCATCATTGTAACTAGGTAATACCTTTATGTTTCATCTTTTTTCAAAAAATGTGTTAAAATAAAAAAATTCCAGGTTTAAAATTAAAATTTATCGAATATTATTGGTTTGGTCCGAAATTACATCAATGAAGAGTACTACCTCCAAATTTCAAAAAGATTCAATCAACGATGCAACCTGTATGCTACGAGGACTGCTTTTTCATCGATGGATGATCACTACATAAAGACGAAAGCTAGATATTCTTTTATATGCATCAATTATAGTTCAAAATACTAGTAATCTACTGTATGAAAATTAAGTCAATAAAATGTTTTATGACAGTGTACCAGTGATTTAAAGAAAATTATTTTAAAGGTGTATGTACCCCCTTAAGTGACTCGTGGATATAACAGGCTACTCCTCCTCCTTGGCAGCCTTCTCTATCATTGCGAATCAAAACGTAATTGTCAAGGCACACTAGATCATCAGGGACATGAGAAGGAAAGGGAGAGGGAGAGGGAGAGGGAGAGGGAGAGGGAGAGGGAGAGGGAGAGGGAGAGGGAGAGGGAGAGGGAGAGGGAGAGGGAGAGGGAGAGGGAGAGGGAGAGGGAGAGGGAGAGGGAGAGGGAGAGGGAGAGGGAGAGGGAGAGGGAGAGGGAGAGGGAGAGGGAGAGGGAGAGGGAGAGGGAGAGGGAGAGGGAGAGGGAGAGGGAGAGGGAGAGGGAGAGGGAGAGGGAGAGGGAGAGGGAGAGGGAGAGGGAGAGGGAGAGGGAGAGGGAGAGGGAGAGGGAGAGGGAGAGGGATCAGATCAGATAATATTTATTATGCCGTAGCCTAATCAGGCCAAAGGGCAACTGTGCACTTACAGAATTGTACAAACGAAAGCAACAACTATAATTACAGACATATGGATACAGATACTAAATAATAAATAGTAATAAAAATAAATGATAAATAATTACAGACATATGGATACAGATACTAAGTAATAAATAGTAATAAAAATAGATGATAAATATTAAATTTAGCAGACTGAGAGTCAAATATACTGATAAGCAGGACAACTACCAGAGGGCCTGGAACCTAGTAGCCACACCGCGTAGTAAAACGGTGGGCAGCCAGTACATAAAAAGGCACGGCACTATGGCCAGCCGCCGTAGTTCTGGGGGTTGCGCATTGCGCTAACTATTATAATAAATGAGCATATTAAACCACACAAGAAAAAAGGAAATACAGAAATAGAAATAAAGCATAAAAATAAGGATAAAGATAAAATAAAAGCAAGAATAAGCTACAAATAAAAGCAGGACAGCGGAGGCGAACGTGAGTGTGTCCGACGGTCAAAGCTTCGGCCTAGCAGAGCCTGTGGCGCTGGCAGTTTCCACCGACTGCAGGTGCTCAAAAAGTTTCCCCTTAAATGCATCCAGAGAAGAAGCCTCGCGCACAGACTGCGGGAGGCTGTTCCAGAGGTAGATTGAGGAGAGCAAAAAAGAATGTCGGTAACAGGCAGTTCGGTGGATAGGAATGAAAAACGCCGAGGACTGGCCCGAGCTAGCGAGTCTAGAAGAGCGGCGCGCGGCAGGATCCGGTTCCTGTAACAGTTCCCGCAAGTAGATAGGAAGGGCCGTAGCGAGAACCTGGTATAGGAAGACCCCTAGAAAGAAGGTACGCCGATCCGAAACTAAGAGCCACCCTAGTTTACGTCGGAATGGCGTGATGTGGGCGTCGCGCTTTACGTTGAAAATAAACCTAATTCCGGCGTTGACGAGTCTTTGGAGTTTAAGATTTAGGTAGCTTGAGAGATCGTAGTAGACCAGCGAACAATAGTCCAGGTGAGGAAAGATTAGCGCGCGGACAAGAGTCGCTCTCACTCGCGGTGAAAGAGCTGCACTATGATATTTGAGACAGTGAAGGGAGGCGTAAACTTTTCTAGAAACCTGTGCTACGTGATGATTCCAGGATAGGTCAGAGGACATGTAGACGCCTAGGTTCTTTACTGTACCAAGGAACGGTACAACTGCACCGTCCAACATTACCGGAGGCAGAGGTAGACACCGCAGCCGATCGAGGTAAGGAGAGCTGCCAAAGACGACCGCTTTAGTTTTGCTGGCATTCAGCCGCAGACCATTTACGGTGGCCCAGTCAGACACCGAAGCCACGTCACTGTTTAACTTAGCGATAGCAGCAACAATATCGCTAGGCGATGAGCGGAGGTATATCTGCAGGTCGTCCGCAAACAGCATGTGCTCCGTATGTTTGAGCACCTGACCAATGTCATTTATGAAAACCAGAAATAGCAAGGGGCCAAGGACTGACCCCTGGGGCACACCTGAATGGTTGGGTAAATAAGTAGTATGGTTGCCAGAGAGATCCTGGACGGCCTGCGACCTACCCGAAAGGTACGAATGCAGCCACTTAATCACTTCCGCCGAGAGCCCGAAGCGCAGTAGCTTGGATAGCAGCAAACGATGGTTGATGCTGTCGAAAGCTTCGCTAAAATCAAATAATACAAGGACTGTTACAAATCCGTCGTCAATAGCCCTCCTCACATCATCCATCACTCTGAGCAAAGCCGACTGGGTGCTATGAGACTTGCGGAAACCCGACTGTCTAGGATCCAAGATGGCGTTTTGCTCTAAATAGGGCATAAGCTGGTCTACTACAATGCGCTCTAAGACCTTAGCAAGATGAGGCAGGTTTGCGATTGGCCTAGTGTCCGACTCAGACTCAGGGGGGTCGCTTTTGCTCAGGGGCACAATGTAGGCCCGCTTCCAGATTTCGGGGAACACAGATGTAGATAGTGAGCAGTTGAACAGACGCGTAGCGTGAGATGCGAGAATAGCTAGGTGATCCCTGAGATACGACAATTCAACACCATCAGAACTCCGTCCGCGCGACCTATTAACATAATTCAGCAGAACTTTTAAGACCTGCGACTCGCGAATAGGAGAAAAAGAGAACCGTGGCCGGGCCTGGGAGCCCTCATGATCGAGCAAAAACTGCAGCTCATGGTTGGAGCAAGAAGGATGCGCATTAGTAACGGAAACGTAAAAGATATTAAGCTGGTGAGCCTCAAAATGGTGCAGAGGGGAGGACGCTTTAGCCTTGGATGAAACAAGGCCCATACGCCTTAACTCAGACCAGATGTTGGAGGGATCTGATAAGTTCGAGATTCGGTTCAAGTAATAGGCATCCTTGGCAGCTTTGATTTCGGCCTTGACCTCACGACGAAGAGCACGATAACGCATCATTAGCTCGGGCGAGTCCTGACGCTTTGCCGCGGTGTATAAGGAATTTCGAAGTCGGATGCGCCGCTTAATTTCGACTGAAAACCAGCCTGCAGGAGGCTTTTTAAATTCGCGAGCAACCACTGGAGCGTGGATGTCCAGCACACTCACGATCGCCTCGCAAAAGGCCACTGCCAGACTATCGGGGTCATCCCCTAGAGCTGAGAGGGAAGAAGTAAGGCCCAGGCTCAAATCGGTGGCCAGAGCCATTGCATCGCAGCCTCTAAAGTCCCTAAATTTTCTCATACGGCACTCTCGACTAGGGACTGGAAGTTCGTACTGAAATTCAACCAGATCATGCCCTGCAATGAAGGGGGTTGGAGACTTCGCGTAAGAACGCAGCTTGTCAGCTGAGTCAACTATAGCAACGTCCAGCCATGAGTCGGAGTGCGCCGTATGGTGCGTATTGCCATATGGAACAAGGTAAAGAGAGTGGTGACTGAATACAAGATCACGGAGATAGTTAGCTTCAAAGTTGTTGCTGCTCAGATTGCAATTTAAATCCCCCAGAATAAGGATGTTATTGTACCGGTGAGAAAAACTAGTGAATTTATCTATAAATTCCTCAAAAAGGATGCCCTTAGGCCGACGATAGATAACCGAGACCAGAGCTTTGCCACTATCGGTACCAATTTCCAAGATAAGGAACTCCGGCGAGTTGGAAAACAGAGAGGGGGAAGAGGCAAGAACTTTACATTTAAGAGAACAGTGAACATAAAAACCAACGCCACCACCCTGCCTTCCAATTCTATCATTCCTTACAAGGCAATAATCGTCTAAAGACACGAGCTGACTAGATATGTTGGCGTGCAGCCACGTTTCGGTTATCGCAACGACATGGTAGAGGCTACCTACCAAAAACTTCCTAACCTGATCTATGTGCCCTAGGAGCGAGTTTGCGTTAAAGCTAGCCACGTTAAGATACTGGGAACCTGGGAGCACATCAGCGCCGGGCAGCACTGCAGATCGAGCCGGCCGAACGCCACCAGGTAATGTGGAGCCCCCAGCCGGTCAGGCAGTCGGAGTGAGCAGGTGGAGATCAGCTTCGGAGTTGATGAGGATGGGCTCTGATGATGCCTCCCGCTTGACGTGGACCACTCCCTTCTTGATCCAGGTGAACCGAAATCCACGCTCCTTGGCGAGCGACTTCGTTTTGCCCAGCAGCTTGGAAAGAGTTGGAGGCAGATGCTCATTGACAAATATAGGAGTGTGGGGATGCTCTGCTGGGAGCCCCAGTTCATCCGCATAGATAGAGCCTTTGGCTCTCTTAGCAGCAAGTATACGATTGCGGTAGTTTACAGAAGATAGCCGGACCAGAATCAGACGAGGCTTGCCGACGTTCGGGGCACCCTTTAACCGAGAAATTTCAGCTACTGCGGCAGGGGGTATGTTGACCGAGAGAAGCGATAGAATGGCGTGAAATACGGTTGAGAGGTCCTCGCCATCAGACTCTGGAACCGCGGCAATTATTAAATCGTGGCTTAGCAAGCTGCGTTCGACCGAAGCCAGTTTGCATTTGAGGTCGACGTTGGACTCGGTGAGCTGAGAGAGCTCGGCTGCTTGGGCTGCGCTGACATCTTCGAGAGCATCAAGCCGGGCGCTAAGCGCTTGCTTTTCGTTTTCCAAAACTTCGATCTTCGCCTCGAGTTCTGCAGCACGCTCAGCCGAGGATTGTGATAGTGCCTCCATGTTTGCGGCTATTTGGTCCACCTTACCCGGTAACGTCAGTAGTCCATCTAGTTTTGCAGCGAGATCCGCTGTCTGCTGGGAATGAGCTTTCGAGCTAGCTTCTACAGCCGCTAGCACCATCTCTAAAGTAGGCTGCTGAGGTGCTTTAGCCAGGGACCCTTGTGTTTCGGACGAAGCGACTGTACCAGAGGGAGCGCCCGCCTCCCCCACAAGCGGGACCGGTGTGCAGGACTTGCATCTTGTGCGCGTCACTCCCGCCGAGGAGACCTTCACGAATCGACCACACTTAGGGTGGAAGTACTCACGGCAGACGTAGCAGCATACAAAGCTTATGACCTCCTTTTTGCAGCCTTTGCAGATTTTTGGTGGGGATAGCAGCTGACTGCCAGAGCTACCGCTTGACAAGGTAGACGAAGAGTTAGGTGTGCTGGGCATTGTCGGAGCAAACAGAGAGGTCTGCGAGCTAACTAGCAAGAGAAACACAAGGCGGCGAGCGGGGAGCGCACAGATAGCGGGTGTGGAGCGTACAAGAGAGATCGACGTAGTCGGCAGAGATCAAAGTTCACAGCGTAACAACACTAGGCGGGTCACAAGACGCCAAAACTGAACACACCGACGCGCACCCACATACACCGGCACCAGAATAACAGCACTCAGGCTAGATATCAAATACGGCCGTTAGCAACACAAATTCAATCGCAATGCAGCAGATGCAGCTACACAGTAGTCAGGCTAATGTCACTTTCACAGAGAAGAAGTGGCTCTCCCAGCCCACAATATGATACCAAGCGCGAGAAAAAACGGTTAGGAAAAACCGGCGGGATAAGCTAATTTAGTAGGAGCGATACGACTCACGGCACGCTTCTGAGGGATACTCAGGGGAGAGGGAGAGGGAGAGGGAGAGGGAGAGGGAGAGGGAGAGGGAGGGGGAGAGGGAGAGGGAGGGGGAGGGGGAGGGGGAGGGGGAGGGGGAGGGGGAGGGGGAGGGGGAGGGGGAGGGGGAGAGGGAGAGGGAGAGGGAGAGGGAGAGGGAGAGGGAGAGGGAGAGGGAGAGGGAGAGGGAGAGGGAGAGGGAGAGGGAGAGGGAGAGGGAGAGGGAGAGGGAGAGGGAGAGGGAGAGGGAGAGGGAGAGGGAGAGGGAGAGGGAGAGGGAGAGGGAGAGGGAGAGGGAGAGGGAGAGGGAGAGGGAGAGGGAGAGGGAGAGGGAGAGGGAGAGGGAGAGGGAGAGGGAGAGGGAGAGGGAGAGGGAGAGGGAGAGGTGTTTATTTTAGCCCCTTGGCTACTTAAGACAATACATTTTACATTTCGTAATCGTCGTTGAGAACTTTACATTGGTTCAACATTTGTTGCATGGCTTGGGGAAATCCAAGAAAAATCCAATCAAACCAGAGACATTTCAAATAGTATCTACAGTTTACAGTTCATGCAATTCACTCATACATACATTTCTTTAACATATTTACTCACTTTTCTTCTAAATGCACTAACATTGTCGGTTGATTTTATACCGTTAGGTAAGTCATTGTAAATTTTAAGGCCGTTGTACATTAGAGATTGTTGCGACCGTGTTTGATTGCGTTTTGTTATGTGAATATTATGTTTCTGCCGTGTGTTGTATGTATGCGTATCTCCAACAAGTTTTAAACTTTCCGCGAGATACGACGGACCTATTTTTAGTTTAATTTTATGCACAAATACAAGCGTATTTAAAGCTATTCTCCGTCGAACATTAAAGAAGTGTAACGCCTTCAGCATTTGGTTGATTGGTGTGAATTTACTACATCTAATAATCGCTCGCATCGCTCAATTTTGCGCTTTTTGTGATACCTCCATTTCGGTTTCGCCAATATCAAGGAAGATTGTTGAACAATAATCAAAGTGCGGGGCTATTATACTTTTATAGATAATAGTTCTTGTTAGCGCCGATACAGAATCTCCAATTCTGAATAAAAAGTTTACTTTTTTCGAAATCTTTTTAGTTATATAATTAACATGTTCTCTAAAATTTAAGCGGTTGTCAATCATAACGCCAAGATACTTGATTACGTCAACATTTTCAATTCTACTATTTTCTATTTGAATATCACAGTTTACATTCGGCACAGAGGCCCGCACACCTCGTACCAACATAAATTTCGTTTTAGTCACATTTAAACTTATCATGTTATTTTTCAACCAAATTGTTATATTATTTAGGTCATAATTAATTTTATTTTCAATGTCAATAGAATCAGAGCTGCTGTAATATACTATTGTATCGTCCGCAAACATCTTACATTTACAATATTTCAATACCTCCTTTAAGTCATTTATATAGATCAGAAATAGTATTGGGCCCAATATTGAGCCTTGTGGAACACCGTATTTGGTTTTTCTTTTTGAGGAGATCATATTATTAAATTTCATTTGTTGTGTCCTATTAGTTAAATAGCTTTTGAACCATTTTAACACATTACTTTTTAAACCGCAGTTGTTTAGCTTTTTAGTTAAAATATTTCTGTCAATTGTTTCAAACGCACGTTTAAAATCTAAGAACGCAACGCCAGTCTTTAGTTTATTATCACAGTTTAACTTCCATTCGTTCAAGACATTCTGTAAGGCGGTCTCACAGGAATGACTTTCCCGAAAGCCAGATTGCTCTGGCACTAAAATGTTATTATCTTTCAAATATTTAATTAATTGCTTATAAACTACCGTCTCTAGTATTTTCTCAAAGGTCGGAAGGACATTCATTGGTCTAAATTCGTTTGCATTTATTGTGTTTTGAATTTTCTGTATTGAAGTGATTAATGAGTTTTTCCACTCCGCTGGGAAGTCACCTTTTTGTAATGAAATATTCACAAGTTTAAAATATTGTTCGTTAATGTAAGGCCACGCTTTTTTAATTACTTCTGCGTTAATACCGTCTTCTGTGCACGCTTTATTTTCTAATTTATTTACAATATCAAATAACTCCTTAGGAGTAACTTCTTTAAAATTACGCCAACTTTTATCATTATCATTACTAGTATTAGTTAATAAATCGTCGCAACTACTATTTTTATTTTGACTAGAATCCAATATTGCGTCATTAATTTCAGTGATGCTGTCAATAAAAACTTTATCAAAATTATCAGCAATAGCTTCGTCTCTATCACAGATTTCATTGCTAAAATTAACTTTACTAACACTATTCTTCGGCTTCTTACTCACAATTTGCTTCAAGTGCTTCCATAGTTTTTTACTATCTTTTTTGTTCTTGTCGATCGCTGCGTCGTTATATTCTCTTTTCTTTTGTTTAATTAATTTAGTCAACTTATTTCTAACTTTTTTAAATTCATTCCAATAGATGTCGTCTTTAGTTTCTATAGCAATTTTATAGGTGTTATTTTTCATATTTTTTAAAGCTTTAATCTCGTTATCAAACCATTCTCTACTCTTCCATTTATTAACTACCGTAACTTTCGTCAACGGTATGATTTGGTTTAACGTTCGTTCAATTGATCCGATCACATGATTCGCAATACTATTTACATTGTTGTCAATAGATGTATCAATTTCATTAATTGTTTCGGCTAGAATTTCCGCAAATTTAATATTATTAAATTTTTTAAAGTTTCTGCCATTATTTAACAATTATCGCAATTGCAATGTTCATGTTCAAGTAGGAAAAAAATTGTTAATTTACTAATGCATAATTAATAGAAGAATCGCGAGGAAAATTTTTTGACTGCGGATTATTGTTCATTCATCTATCCAGTAGATGCCTGAATTTATTCAATTCTTAATTTTCATATTTAATAAGTTGAAATAATATTTATTCATTAAAGGTCCAAAGTGGGCGGGGGTTATGCAAGCCAGAGTCCCCGTTTTCGGCCGTATTTTCAACCCTCTGGTAAAATTATAAATTTCGGTCCTACAGTTTCGAGGGGTAAAACTTTTTTAGGGAAATTTCCTCCTCTTTTTGAATCTTTTGTCAAGTTTAAAAAATGTCAAATAGTTTCTGAGATATTTGCAATAAACCAAACTCCATTTGTTTTCAGTCAATTGTTTATAACTTTTGCAATTTTTGCAAGCAGCTCTCGAATTTTTCCAAAAATCATCTACACGCTACTCCGAAGCGAATGACACCTCGTTCATATTTTTAAAAAGTTCAACCCAAAAAGTACTTGACTAAACTACCAGGTCCTTATCTCTGAAGTTTTCGTCTTCCAGGTCCTCACCTTCGTAATTTTCGTCACCCAGGTCCTCACCTCCGTAATTTTCGTCATCCAGGTCCTCACCTCCGTAATTTTCGTCATTCAGGTCCTTACCTCCGTAGTGTTCGTCGTCTAGTTTCTTACCTCCGTAGTTTCCGTTATCCAGGTTCTTACCCGGAAAGTTCTTGTCGTCCAGATCCTCACTTGCTTAGTTTTTGTCGTCCAGGTTGTTTTATTCAATCTTTGAATTACATTATTATTTGGTTTCAAATAAATTATTTGAATAGGGACTCTGAGTTCATAATTCATTTAATTTTCACATGACAATGCGGAGGCACGTGAAAGTTGGTAGAATATCCTTGAAAATAGATTATCAAAATTTGTAGACGCAACCTCGTATGAGTTGTACTCAAAAATGTCTAGCGTCACGAATCGTTTGTAATTTCAGAACTGAGGCGCTTTAAACCTAAGTGGATTATTTAAAAAGGTTATACCAATAATGAATCGTAATCGAACTGTTAACGTATGTCCAATAATACTTTTACTCACAAAAAAAAAAAAAAATAGTGATAATGATGATCTATTATCCATTAATAATGTTAACAATAATATGCAAAGATGAAACCGAACGACTATGTACTCTACTCATGTAATGAATGATTTAATTTATTGATAAATTTTGCGCTTCTCTGCGTATCCGACGTAGCTCGAATTCAACTTGTGGAAACTGCGAACAAATATCATTGAAAATCACCTTCGGCTTTATGACAGATGCAGGAAAAATTATTTCAAAAACTTCGAACAATTTAGGAAATAGGAATTATAAAATTAATTAACTCTTTCACTTGGAAACATACCTTCCAGAATTTAACGTGCTTGACCAGCATAATAGAGCGGGGCACCAGCGTGCTGGAACTACGTTTCCGCTGCGGGTACCCTTCTTCTCGGTAAAGTTCTGGAAGAGAATCTCGCAAGAACTCAAGAACGCAAGAATACTCAACCTATTAGATAACTCAACTGCGCCCAAATGTTAAAATCAATCCGACATGATTTCAATCCCGATGCATTGAATTCCAATGAAGATTCATATCCAATTGTGAAATTCAAATAAATTTACTATGAACCATTTGAAGCTAGCGAAAACGTTCCCTCTTATTCCAGCCCATAAATTTATTGCAAATCGCACTTGAAATTCACGGTTCCTTGTCATGTGTGAATTTTTCATTCGACAAAAATCATAGTTGTGATAAGTGTACGTGCCATCACGTTTGAACGAGACTCGTCACTAAATAGTATGCCCTGGCTGAAATTGGTATCCATATGTTTTGTTCTACAATACATTGGCAAAACTGGAGTCACGCTGCATAGTCACCAGCTTGCAAGCTTCGCATGCGTGTGAATGCGTACGTACATAATTAGGTGTTCACCTTCGCAATTCCGGCCAAGCATTGAAGGCTTACTTGCCTCGCGAGCGCGGATAACATGAGTTTCAATATCACGTAATCATTAGGTGGTCGACGATTTGGATATCGCACCACATACTCTCGCTCGATCGCGTTGGCGTTTTGATGACAATCGCTGTTGAATCGCCTTTCATTCTTTTGTTTCACAAGTCTTTTTTCACAAGTAACCCATGGTTAGCCCAAACAGTTTTCAAAGCTTGTATTAATAAGTGTCACGGAAAATGGACTATTCAACTTCAGAGTATTTTGATATGCTTATGGTATACAGCGAGTGTCACCAAAGCGCCAGTGCGACCGCTCGGGAGTATGTGGTGCGATATCCGGATCGTCGATCACCTAATAAAAATGTTATATTCAGACTTGTGATCCGCGCTCGCGGGACGGGTATGCTTACCCGGAATCACAGAGATGTTGACGCAATTAGAAGCGTACGCGTGCCAGAAATGGCAGACATGGTGCAAGATGCTGTCGTTGATGCACCGTTGTTCGAATTTGCGATACAAGCTATTCGACAGTACAACGAATTCTGAAAGATGAAGGCAAGTATGCCTATCACTATACACGCGTGCAAAGCTTGGAGGCTCGTGATTATCCAGCACGTCTACAATTTTGCACATGGATTGCGCAGCAAAATACCGTGAGCGTCCGGTGAACCGGGTCAGTGAAACGACGATGGCGACCGCTTTCTTGAAATTTATAAGGGGAACTAACTCACATCCCGAAAATATCCCTAGGCCTTTCGAAGCGTAGATGCGGACCGCCATTAAATATGTTAGACAGCTATCGAAATGTTTTTCGAGGTTATGTTTCACAGGTTACAAAGATTTGCAGTAGAATTTTTAGAATTTCCAGACATGTGTTTACAATAACTAACGATTAACCAAAACGCTGTAGTTCGCTGATCTATTGTCTTGATCTAAAACATTCATAACGTATTTTCACTATCTCGTGTACAACTCTACAATACTCTATAACCCTAAAAACACTCCCGATATCTGTCAACCAAATACAATGGCCGCCTCCACGGACCATGGAGTAAACATATGTAATCGCAACTGAACTAGGGATATTCTTGGTGTATTGGCTCTCCCTTTTAATTTCAAGAAAACTAGCGCCATCGTCGATTCACTGACCCGGTTCACCAGACGCTCACGGTATATTTGATCCCAATTTTAGCAATCGTATACTATTCAGTGACGAGTCGACGTTCGGACGCGATGGAACGTTCAATTACCACAACTACCATTTTTGGTCATCGGAAAATCCATATTTGACTAGAAATCGTGGATTTCAAGTTCGATTTTCCATAAATTTTTGGGCTGGAATAAGAGGGAATGTTTTGGTAAGTTTCAAAACCGCTTATTGCAAGTTTATTGGAATTAACAAATTGGTTAGAAATCTTTAATGGAATTCAATGCATCTGGATTGAAACATGTCGAATCGATTTTGACAGTTGGGCCCAGTTGAATTACCTAATCGACTGAATGGCAATGACTACAGAGATTTTTTACGAGATACTTTGCCAGAGCTTTGCCGAGAGGGAGGGGTACCCATAGCGGAAACGTGGTTTCAGCACGATGGTGCGCCGCCTCATTATGTCGGTCAAGCTCGGCAAATTCTGGACGGGATTTTTCCCAATGCATGGATCGGTCGCGGTGGAACGGTGGTCTAGCCAGCAAGGTCACCGGATCTAAATCCGTTAGATTATTTTCTATGGGGACACGTTAAGCAATACGTGTATCGCCAAGAAGTCCACACGGTAGAGACCTTGCGGGCCTCAGTAGCCGAGGCCATCGCTACGGTGACACCGGCGATGTTGGACGGAGTCCAACGAAGTTTTATCAAGAGAATAAACCCCTGCATCGAGGAAGGAGGAGGCCATTTCGAGAATCGTCTTTAGGTGAATGAGTGGAGCAATTTTTCGAACCGATTTCATAAATTATTTGAAAATTAGTGAAATAATTTTTTTCTGCATCTGTTATCATGCCAAAGGTAATATTTGATAATTTTTGTTCGCAATTTCCTCAAGTTGAATCCGAGCATGCGCGGCCTTATTTTAAGAAAAATTTTAACATATTATTTTATTATTATTATTGTGATTATTATTAATATTATTATTATCATTATTATTATTATTGGTATTATTATTATTATCATTAGTATTATTATTTTGATAATAACTAAAGCATTGCGCTGTGACGCAGTCAGTAGAAATATCTGGTTAGTATTATACGGATTTGAATTTGTTTTATTAATTTTTAGAGGCTGCAGGCTGTAGCAGTGAAATGAGAGCTCTTTAACGTATTTTATTTCTATTTTTATTTATATTTTTTATGAATAAAAAAATAACGGATTTTGTTTACTTTCCATCACGTATGGGTATGTTAATAAAAGTATTTATTTCGGTCGCACAATTCAGTTTTATAAATTTAATCAAATCTTCACGTTTTCAACCCTCTAGAGTCCGAAAAACCGGATTTTAGAAACATGTCTGTCTGTCTGTCTGCCTGCCGATCTGTCCATCGCTTTCCAACAAAGTAGCGCGATGATCTCAGAAACGGCTCGATGAAAACTTTACATTCGATTGATGGGCAATAAGAATTTCGAGATCCAGTTTAATTTGAACAGTCGAAGCTATTGGAGAGAAAATCGATTTTCAGTTTGTTACCCACTATAAATTATGATAATTTTCGTTGCAGGAGGCTTGAAATTATTTTGAGAAAGTCTGTAGGTACTATCATAATCTTGGAGATTTAGTATGCGTTCTCCAATTTGACATATTCTGGTAAATCGAGTAATGAAAAATTCGATCAATTTTGAATGTGAGTGTATTTGAGGGATGAGAATTTTGAATTAATGTCAATGTACAAATTTTGATAATCTATTCTCGAGTTTATTCTACCAACTTTTACGTGCCTCCGTATTGTTATGTGAAAATGAAATGAATTATCATATCAGAGTTCCTATTCAATTAATTTATTTGAGCCAAAATGATAATGTAATTCGAAGATTGAATTAAACAACCTGGACGACCAAAATTACGGAGGCGAGGACCTGGACGACGAAACCTACGGAGGTAAAGACCTGGATGACGAAAACTACGGAGGCGAGGACCTGGACGACGAAACCTACGGAGTTAAGGACCTAGATGCGGACGAAACCTACGGAGGTAAAGACCTGGATGACGAAAACTACGGAGGCGAGGACCTGGACGACGAAACCTACGGAGGTAAGGACCTGGATGACGAAAACTACGGAGGTCAGGACATGGACAACGAAGACCACTCAGACTTTCGAATATTAACTAAATCTGAGAATAAATAGCCCAGCAAGAAAAAAAAAATTAATTTGTTTAATTATTACATTCGTTAGCGGCCCTGTCTAACGCCCTGTGATAGGTCCACTTAAGTCCGGGATAACTCGGTTACTGTTAGACGCACGAATTTTTGGTAGAGGACTTTTTGGTTTAGATTTTTACGACGAACCCACTCTCAAAATATGACCCGGTTGCTCTGAATCACCCATGACTCAAAACACGTCAATCCGGTGAGCTTTTTTTCATCGATCCTTTCGATTACTTTGATTTTTTTTTAGCAGATTCTATGGGTGAAATAAATCCATCAAACAATTTTTTATTATTTTTTTTTATCGCCAATATTTTAAAAGTTATTCCAGGTTGAAAATTACCCAAAATGCCAAAAACCGTCACACACGCTCTCCTTCAAATCTTCATATTTCGGGTTCTATTTGTCTGATCAATTTGTCCCTGAGCTCATTCAAAAGAGCTGGAATCGGGCTTCCATTTCATGCTACCACACATTTGATAATAGCAACAATTGAAGATTGTTATAAACAATTGATTTTCAAACACGATTTTCATCACCGAAACCGCGCTGTAAAATTCCCCAAAAAATACAAGCGTATTCCTTGATCAATTTCCTATAAGATAGGTGAGTCTCAGATTGGAGAATTGATGAGGAGTATTTTTGAAATATTAATAATCGAGCGGAGGTGCGCGCGCGCGCTGACAATCCAGCTGTTCGGCGCGCGGCGTGGAGTACGCAGTAACGTGTAACTTGGAAGAAACGGGCTTGGGTGTAGTTAAAATGAGACGAATGTTTATAGAAAATGAACATATTTTATCACCTAACAGATTCCGTTGATTTAAATTGTTCATTATACTCTTTGTATAACATAACTACATGATGCGAATTCTTAATACTATATAAAACTTACATTTAAAATACTATTACATTCTAAATTTATATAAATGCTGTAACTATATGATTATATTTATATTATATAGTATCTTTATGATTATGCTTTGTCTCGATATTATACCATTAAAAAAATGGTCGGTTTTATAATACTTATAATGTATAATATCGGGAATTCCACGTCAACTCGATGAACCAAAAACATTGATGCTCTTTGATTTGTTCAGCGAATTTTTATATGATAGTTCTTGATTTAAGACATGTTTGTGATTTTTTTCAAATTTTGTTATTCAGCCGTTTTTGAGTTGTGAATTATTGAAAACTCAAAGCAGCGTCGTGATCGATTTTTTTGAATGAATTCTCAAAAATACTATGGCCAACACCGAACGTTTTCCGCTTATAAAAAAGCGGACAGATTTTTTTTCAATCTTTAAAAAAAATTTTTCCATCATCACAAACATTCGTTCTTACAAAATTTCATTGTTTTTTTTTTTATTTTTTGTTTTTTTTTTTTTTTCATTTTTCTAATTAATTCGTTTTTTCAATTTTCTGTTTTTGTTTGTATTTCGTTTTTTCT
Organism: Macrophya annulata; assembly: GCA_963924015.1. Lineage (NCBI taxonomy): Eukaryota > Metazoa > Arthropoda > Insecta > Hymenoptera > Tenthredinidae > Macrophya > Macrophya annulata. The sequence goes on from OZ001258.1 coordinate 19,239,707, forward strand.
ATTTAACACAATTTTGTTGCATTCCTGAACTGATTTTGGTTTTCACTCGCTGTTTCCTATCTAAAATTGATCGCTAATTGAAGTTTTGAGAAAACGAATGCTTGTGATGACGGAAAAAAAATAGAAAAAAAAAAAAAAAAATAAGAAGTATAATTATAATGATACTATAGGTATAATATAAATAGAATCGTATAGTTACAGCATTTATATAAATTTAGAATCAATAGTATTTCAGATGTAAGTTTGATATAGTATTAAGTATTCATATCGTGTAATTATATAATACAGAGTATAATGAACAATTCGATTCAACGGAATCTGTTCGCTAATGAAATATGTTTATTTTCTATAAACATTCGTCTCATTTTAACTGCACCCAAGCCCGTTTCTCCCAAGTTACACGTTACTGTGTACTCCACACCGCGTGCCGGACAGCTGGATTGTCGGCGCGCGCGCGCACCTTCGCTCGATTATTATTAATATTTAAAAAATACTCCTCATCAATTTTCCAATTTGAAACTCACCTATCTTATAGGAAATTGATCAAGGAATACGCTTGTATTTTGTTTGGAATTTTACAGCGCGGTTTCGGTGATGAAAATCGTGTTTGAAAATTATTTGTTTATAACAATCCTCAATTGTTGCTATTATCAAATGTGTGGTAGCATGAAATGGAAACCCGATTTCAGCTCTTTCGAATGACTCCAGGGACAAATTGATCAGACAAATAGAACCCAAGATATGAGGATTTGAAGGAGAGCGTGTGTGGTGGTTTTTGGCAGTTTGGGCAATTTTCAATCTGGAATAACTAATGAAATATTGAAAATAAGAAAAAAAATTGAAAATTGTTTGATGAATTTATTTCACCCATAAAATCCGTTAAAAAAAAATCAAAGGAATCAAAAGGATCGATGAAAACTTTTAGTCGATTTCTTTCGGTTTGACGTGGATTGACTCTTATACTGAGCTTCCAGCACGGTCCAACGACACGCCTACTAAGCGTAGTGGGGCAACGTGGCAGAGCGCGGAGCACACAGTTGCAGAGGTGAGGGGGTATCAATGCAGTAGAACGCGCGCACAGCGGGAGCGCGGTGGGGGAACGCGAGTGAATGTGTGAGTGAATCCGTGTGCAGGGGAAGGCGTTTATGGTACCACTTAGCGAGATGCTACATATCAAGAGTCCACTGTAAGTGGTTGTGCCTTACTTGCCACCCCCAATCAGTTGGTTTCAGATGGGTGTTGCCTAACCACAGCAGCAGCTGATAGAAAACTCGAAAAGCGTGTTGTTCAGCTGTTCCTTGTATCGGCGGTAAAGTCTCCAAAGCGAATTTAGTTTTAACTTCAACTTTACTGAAATGTAAATACCGCAAATCATTCAACGAGGAGCTCGACTTTTCTATCAACTATTTTTCAGCTTTGTTGCTTTATGTTCCTCGGATCAAATCGAATGCACTGCTCGCTATTTTATCGTAACTGGCATTTGTGTCATAAAAAATCGAAGTCAATTCTACTAATGTACCATGGGGGAACGCGTCCATTAATTCATTCTTACCAAGTCTATAAAAACAAGATGTATCGCATCCGCAGAATGCATGTAAGAAAGCTACTATTCCTTGTAAATCTGGGTATTTAAAACTGTTAGTACTGTGATATTCATGTGGTTTTGCGCCTTTGCTGTCTTTGCGGAAATAAATATGATACATATTTTCTGCCAGTTAGTTGCGAGAAAATAACAAGCAGGCCGACATCTTCGCCTACAATAATGACCCTTGCCTCGGAATCTACGCGAGCATTCTCAATCGCGGTAACAACTATCAGTCTATCGGCGTCTTCGGGAGCATTTTCGTTCGAAAGCCAACTATATTTCACAAAATACAAATCACATCTATAAGTCGCGATTTGTTTCTCTCGTTACTGAGAAATTGCTTTTGATTGACAGCAATGATGGTATTTTCGTCGAAAGCAATATTACGCCCAATATTCTTTGACTGTCTACGCGAACGCTCTACAGATTTCGTCGACAATGTCTCGTCCTCGGGGTAACCATCGAAAATGATGAAACTGTTCGGAGCGTAATGCATTATCGCATACAAAACATAATTACCTACTATAGGGGAGAGCGGGGTAATTGGAAACGGCGGGTAATTGGGAATAGCTAAAAAACTAATACTTCCCCCCGCATTACACTGTCGAGCACCTTATTAACGTACGCAACCAGCGCCCCTCAGTGCATATGCGATAGTGAGAGTGAAAGGCCACACGCGCACTGAAAAAAAACTCTACAAGTTGTTTCAGATGCCTTGAAATTACATACGAAACACTGAATCAAAATACCAAATTGAACAACTTCTCCATGCAATCGAAGATGTCAAAAGTAAAAAGCTCACATTGGGCCAAACTGCTACCATTACTCTGCAGTACCAAAAACAACATTATTCGAACAACTAAAACAAAACGAATTCAAGATATCAGAAAAAGGTCGACACACTGTATTCAATAAAGAAGAAGAAGACCAGCTAGAAGAATACATACTTGATTGCTGCAAGTTTTTTTATGGCATAACACCAAATTCATTACGTAGAATTGCTTTTCGATTTGTTGAAGCTAACAAACTGAAACACAGTTTTAACAAAGAAGCCCAGTTGGCAGGCAAAGACTGGTACTATTGCCTTATGTCTCGACATCTTTCCATCAGCTTACGGGTTCCAGAAGCTACTTCACTTAATAGAATAACAGCGTTTAACGCCACCGAAGTGAATCTGTTTTTCGATCAACTAAAAACGAGTCAAACAAAACACAACCTGGTCATCGTATTTTTAATATTGATGAAACTGGCATTCGCACAGTTCAAAAAAATTACAAGATTTTGGCTCCGAAAGGTTTGAAACAGATAGCAAAAACGACAAGCAGAGAACGCGGTGTCACAACAACAGTAATTTGTGCTGTCAGCACTGGTGCCATATATGTACCTTCCATGTTTATCTTCAAAAGAAAGAGAATGAACGAACTGTTGGTTAAAGGCTGTAACAGCGACATAATTGCCACGGTTTCTGATTTCGGTTGGATAAATGAGTCCATATTTCTTGACTACTTGCAACACTTCATTTCTTTTGTAAAACCTACCAAAGAAGAACTAATATTATTAATACTTGACAATCACAAAAGTCATATCAGCCTGGGAGCGTACAAGCTTTTCCGAGAGCACAATCTGCAGATTCTTTCCTTGCCACCCTATGTATCTCACAAAATGCAGCCACTAGATCTTACAATCTTCAGTTAACTGAAGATGGCATACAATAAAGAATGTGAGCTCTACATGGTGAACGATCCTGGCAAACGAATAAGCCAATACGAGGTTGCAGAACTTTTTACAAAGGCGTACAACAAAACAGCTAACATAAGCAAGGCTGTCAGTGCATTTAGAGCCGGTGGAATTTATCTCATTGATCCTGACAAATTTAAAGACAGCTTTGAAAATACGGTATTTGATCAATCCCACACCAGTCAGACTAAAGAATGCGATGTTCATGAAACTGCAGCCGAGCAAAGTTTCAATGAATCCGTTAACACTGTCAGCCAGAGTCAAACACCAACACAGGATATCACTTCTATTCCTGAAAATGACAACGATTTGAGCGTTAGCATTAATACTCCTCTTCCATCCACTCCTGTGCCTCTTGCCGAAATTATCAACGTGCCTGTCATTCCTAAAACAGGAACTACTTCTAAGCGACAGAATAAGAAGCTTTCTCAGATTTTATCCAGCACACCAATGAAAATTCAACTAGAAAAAAAATAGAAAAGACGAAGTGAAAGGAAGACTAAAACAGAAAAACTTCGAACTAAAAAACTAGAAAAGAACATTAAAACCATACTAAAGAAGCCACGAGTCAAGCGTAATGGAGTCACAAATTTGAAAAACGCATTACAAGGAAATAAAAACGAAGAGGAGTTTTACTGTATGATGTGCAACGAAAAGTATGAATCCCCATCAACAGAAGATTGGATCATGTGCGCCATTTGTAAACTCTGGGCACATGAGAAATGTACTAGCGGCGAAACTAATAAAGGTTACGTGTGTGATATGTGCCATACAAAGAAATTATAGTTCATTATAGTATATAAAATTAAATCTTCATTTAATTGTATCGTTCGTAGTTACCCTATACGGTTCCCATTTCCCCCGCGGGATGATCTCAATTACCCCATAGGGTATTGGGTAAAAAGGAACGACAATGTTTGTTGTTTTCGTTTATATTCTTGATAAAACGTTGATGTATTCGTGGCGCCACCTACCTGCCGGGTCAGTGAAACTCGGCGGACAGCTGCATAATAATGGCCGCCGAGGAAATTCACACTTGACAAATCTAAATGCGATCTGAAAGCTCTATTTTTGCATGAAACGAATATGTTTTTGTACGTATATGTTAGGAATTGAAATAGAATTAACGCTATGAATTTGTTTTTGCGTTTTCGCCGCTTGGGTTCGGATAATAATCGACATGTGTCAACTCCGCCCCTTTGTCGACAAAAAGGAGGTGGGTGACTAGGGATTGCGCGATTTTTATCGACATCAACTATTCTTTCGAATATCTCCGAAACGGTGAGTCTAATCGGATTGTCCTTCCGGCAGTCGATGTTTGACAAAAAATGAATTCGATCTATCAGGTGAAATTCAACGAAATAATTAATTTTATTTTTTTGTTTATCGCAAAGTGTGGGAGCGTCACATATATCGACATATATCAAAGCCTATGCATCGAAAATGCAAAATCGGCTTCCTGAGCCCGATTCTATAGGAAATTCCGAACACAAACATCCGAAAACATCTTCGTTTTCGACAATGATGAGGACAACATACGTATTCTACGAATTTGTTGTAATTAGCGATTGTCAACGGCTGAGAGCGGCCATTATATTAGTTTCCAGAACGCCCGTAAGATGTCACCGCGCGCGGATTTTCTGCTTCTCCTACGACCGCTGTTACGTTGGTACACCTGGTACCACGTGACTCGACTTGCAGTTTGAGATGATTTGAAGACTAACAAAACGTATATTCACAATATATTACTTTTCAATGATTTCTGCAATGTCTTGGTGAGTAAAAATATTTAATCGATTCATGATTGAGTATTTCGGTTATCTATTCCCATTATTCTACAATTTTTTCATGGTTTTCGATACAATTATATGGAATAATATGTGAACAGTTGTACTACATATAATATAATTTCATGCTATACGTCAGTCGTATTATTATATTGAAATTTATTATATAAAAATACATGAAATATATGGTCTATACATATAATATGATAATGGTTAGTAGAATATTCGTATCTATAGATTCGCTCCAAATAGGGAAAAAAATATTTTACGGACGTCAGCTCTCCTTTTCAACCAGTGTTGCGAGTCACTATAAACACATTTAAATTACCGGTATACTTACACATTACCAAAGTAATTAGTAATTAAATTAAGTTGAATCACACATGACCAAAGTAATGGGTAATGAAATGAAAATTTAATTATGAGTTACCAAAATAATTAAGTATATAGAACTAATGATATTTAGGCAATAATTCTTCTATACCGTGTGTTTGTGCAGAGGCGCTACAGTATGTCCAGTAGCGGATGTACAGTCGCCCACCGCGTGGGTACCCTCGTTACGCAAATTTATCGGTATGGTATAGTAGATATAGTCGAAATTCGATCTACGTGATCATTAGCTGAAGCTAATACTCCAGTGCGCCGTTTGATGGCGCGCTTGGCCGTGCTCTTGGCTATAGTATGACAAAGGTTGAATATTGTTATTGAAAACAATTATCACACTTACGAAACGTTCTGCGTGTGCCGAATATTTGGTACACAGAGGATCGCAGCTGACTGCCGTTTCGACGGATAAGTCAGCCGAACTATTTTTCATAAATACGAGTGCATCTAAGAACTGTAACGGTAATTTCCCTGAGTTCGGGCGACCCAGGAAAATTAGGCCGAAAACAAACCTGGCTCCAACGTTGAGGGTTTGGCAGGTGTTGGGCGCCAGACTCCAGGAACGGAGTCCTCTCTCTCTCCCGCTCTCTCGCTCTCTCGGCTAGCTTAATTCTAGGGGTAGAAGGATGTAGTGGGGGCGATGAATAAAGACACCAAAATACGAATTTGATATAACAAAGAAAGTTTATTAAAAAGACACAATAAAATAAAATAACACGTGGCTCTACTCTACTCTCTCAAAAAACTAATAATTAATATAATCAATGATAAATTAAATGAACAAAATAATGACTCGACTTGCAAAACAAAACCTAAACCTAAGTGTCGATCAGCAGTCAGCTGTCAACTCCCTGTCCCTCTCCCTCTCCCTCTCCCTCTCCCTCTCCCTCTCCCTCTCCCTCTCCCTCTCCCTCTCCCTCTCCCTCTCCCTCTCCCTCTCCCTCTCCCTCTCCCTCTCCCTCTCCCTCTCCCTCTCCCTCTCCCTCTCCCTCTCCCTCTCCCTCTCCCTCTCCCTCTCCCTCTCCCTCTCCCTCTCCCTCTCCCTCTCCCTCTCCCTCTCCCTCTCCCTCTCCCTCTCCCTCTCCCTCTCCCTCTCCCTCTCCCTCTCCCTCTCCCTCTCCCTCTCCCTCTCCCTCTCCCTCTCCCTCTCCCTCTCCCTCTCCCTCTCCCTCTCCCTCTCCCTCTCCCTCTCCCTCTCCCTCTCCCTCTCCCTCTCCCTCTCCCTCTCCCTCTCCCTCTCCCTCTCCCTCTCCCTCTCCCCCTCCCCCTCCCCCTCCCCCTCCCCCTCCCTCTCCCCCTCCCTCTCCCTCTCCCCCTCCCTCTCCCTCTCCCTCTCCCCTGAGTATCCCTCAGAAGCGTGCCGTGAGTCGTATCGCTCCTACTAAATTAGCTTATCCCGCCGGTTTTTCCTAACCGTTTTTTCTCGCGCTTGGTATCATATTGTGGGCTGGGAGAGCCACTTCTTCTCTGTGAAAGTGACATTAGCCTGACTACTGTGTAGCTGCATCTGCTGCATTGCGATTGAATTTGTGTTGCTAACGGCCGTATTTGATATCTAGCCTGAGTGCTGTTATTCTGGTGCCGGTGTATGTGGGTGCGCGTCGGTGTGTTCAGTTTTGGCGTCTTGTGACCCGCCTAGTGTTGTTACGCTGTGAACTTTGATCTCTGCCGACTACGTCGATCTCTCTTGTACGCTCCCCACCCGCTATCTGTGCGCTCCCCGCTCGCCGCCTTGTGTTTCTCTTGCTAGTTAGCTCGCAGACCTCTCTGTTTGCTCCGACAATGCCCAGCACACCTAACTCTTCGTCTACCTTGTCAAGCGGTAGCTCTGGCAGTCAGCTGCTATCCCCACCAAAAATCTGCAAAGGCTGCAAAAAGGAGGTCATAAGCTTTGTATGCTGCTACGTCTGCCGTGAGTACTTCCACCCTAAGTGTGGTCGATTCGTGAAGGTCTCCTCGGCGGGAGTGACGCGCACAAGATGCAAGTCCTGCACACCGGTCCCGCTTGTGGGGGAGGCGGGCGCTCCCTCTGGTACAGTCGCTTCGTCCGAAACACAAGGGTCCCTGGCTAAAGCACCTCAGCAGCCTACTTTAGAGATGGTGCTAGCGGCTGTAGAAGCTAGCTCGAAAGCTCATTCCCAGCAGACAGCGGATCTCGCTGCAAAACTAGATGGACTACTGACGTTACCGGGTAAGGTGGACCAAATAGCCGCAAACATGGAGGCACTATCACAATCCTCGGCTGAGCGTGCTGCAGAACTCGAGGCGAAGATCGAAGTTTTGGAAAACGAAAAGCAAGCGCTTAGCGCCCGGCTTGATGCTCTCGAAGATGTCAGCGCAGCCCAAGCAGCCGAGCTCTCTCAGCTCACCGAGTCCAACGTCGACCTCAAATGCAAACTGGCTTCGGTCGAACGCAGCTTGCTAAGCCACGATTTAATAATTGCCGCGGTTCCAGAGTCTGATGGCGAGGACCTCTCAACCGTATTTCACGCCATTCTATCGCTTCTCTCGGTCAACATACCCCCTGCCGCAGTAGCTGAAATTTCTCGGTTAAAGGGTGCCCCGAACGTCGGCAAGCCTCGTCTGATTCTGGTCCGGCTATCTTCTGTAAACTACCGCAATCGTATACTTGCTGCTAAGAGAGCCAAAGGCTCTATCTATGCGGATGAACTGGGGCTCCCAGCAGAGCATCCCCACACTCCTATATTTGTCAATGAGCATCTGCCTCCAACTAAAACGAAGTCGCTCGCCAAGGAGCGTGGATTTCGGTTCACCTGGATCAAGAAGGGAGTGGTCCACGTCAAGCGGGAGGCATCATCAGAGCCCATCCTCATCAACTCCGAAGCTGATCTCCACCTGCTCACTCCGACTGCCTGACCGGCTGGGGGCTCCACATTACCTGGTGGCGTTCGGCCGGCTCGATCTGCAGTGCTGCCCGGCGCTGATGTGCTCCCAGGTTCCCAGTATCTTAACGTGGCTAGCTTTAACGCAAACTCGCTCCTAGGGCACATAGATCAGGTTAGGAAGTTTTTGGTAGGTAGCCTCTACCATGTCGTTGCGATAACCGAAACGTGGCTGCACGCCAACATATCTAGTCAGCTCGTGTCTTTAGACGATTATTGCCTTGTAAGGAATGATAGAATTGGAAGGCAGGGTGGTGGCGTTGGTTTTTATGTTCACTGTTCTCTTAAATGTAAAGTTCTTGCCTCTTCCCCCTCTCTGTTTTCCAACTCGCCGGAGTTCCTTATCTTGGAAATTGGTACCGATAGTGGCAAAGCTCTGGTCTCGGTTATCTATCGTCGGCCTAAGGGCATCCTTTTTGAGGAATTTATAGATAAATTCACTAGTTTTTCTCACCGGTACAATAACATCCTTATTCTGGGGGATTTAAATTGCAATCTGAGCAGCAACAACTTTGAAGCTAACTATCTCCGTGATCTTGTATTCAGTCACCACTCTCTTTACCTTGTTCCATATGGCAATACGCACCATACGGCGCACTCCGACTCATGGCTGGACGTTGCTATAGTTGACTCAGCTGACAAGCTGCGTTCTTACGCGAAGTCTCCAACCCCCTTCATTGCAGGGCATGATCTGGTTGAATTTCAGTACGAACTTCCAGTCCCTAGTCGAGAGTGCCGTATGAGAAAATTTAGGGACTTTAGAGGCTGCGATGCAATGGCTCTGGCCACCGATTTGAGCCTGGGCCTTACTTCTTCCCTCTCAGCTCTAGGGGATGACCCCGATAGTCTGGCAGTGGCCTTTTGCGAGGCGATCGTGAGTGTGCTGGACATCCACGCTCCAGTGGTTGCTCGCGAATTTAAAAAGCCTCCTGCAGGCTGGTTTTCAGTCGAAATTAAGCGGCGCATCCGACTTCGAAATTCCTTATACACCGCGGCAAAGCGTCAGGACTCGCCCGAGCTAATGATGCGTTATCGTGCTCTTCGTCGTGAGGTCAAGGCCGAAATCAAAGCTGCCAAGGATGCCTATTACTTGAACCGAATCTCGAACTTATCAGATCCCTCCAACATCTGGTCTGAGTTAAGGCGTATGGGCCTTGTTTCATCCAAGGCTAAAGCGTCCTCCCCTCTGCACCATTTTGAGGCTCACCAGCTTAATATCTTTTACGTTTCCGTTACTAATGCGCATCCTTCTTGCTCCAACCATGAGCTGCAGTTTTTGCTCGATCATGAGGGCTCCCAGGCCCGGCCACGGTTCTCTTTTTCTCCTATTCGCGAGTCGCAGGTCTTAAAAGTTCTGCTGAATTATGTTAATAGGTCGCGCGGACGGAGTTCTGATGGTGTTGAATTGTCGTATCTCAGGGATCACCTAGCTATTCTCGCATCTCACGCTACGCGTCTGTTCAACTGCTCACTATCTACATCTGTGTTCCCCGAAATCTGGAAGCGGGCCTACATTGTGCCCCTGAGCAAAAGCGACCCCCCTGAGTCTGAGTCGGACACTAGGCCAATCGCAAACCTGCCTCATCTTGCTAAGGTCTTAGAGCGCATTGTAGTAGACCAGCTTATGCCCTATTTAGAGCAAAACGCCATCTTGGATCCTAGACAGTCGGGTTTCCGCAAGTCTCATAGCACCCAGTCGGCTTTGCTCAGAGTGATGGATGATGTGAGGAGGGCTATTGACGACGGATTTGTAACAGTCCTTGTATTATTTGATTTTAGCGAAGCTTTCGACAGCATCAACCATCGTTTGCTGCTATCCAAGCTACTGCGCTTCGGGCTCTCGGCGGAAGTGATTAAGTGGCTGCATTCGTACCTTTCGGGTAGGTCGCAGGCCGTCCAGGATCTCTCTGGCAACCATACTACTTATTTACCCAACCATTCAGGTGTGCCCCAGGGGTCAGTCCTTGGCCCCTTGCTATTTCTGGTTTTCATAAATGACATTGGTCAGGTGCTCAAACATACGGAGCACATGCTGTTTGCGGACGACCTGCAGATATACCTCCGCTCATCGCCTAGCGATATTGTTGCTGCTATCGCTAAGTTAAACAGTGACGTGGCTTCGGTGTCTGACTGGGCCACCGTAAATGGTCTGCGGCTGAATGCCAGCAAAACTAAAGCGGTCGTCTTTGGCAGCTCTCCTTACCTCGATCGGCTGCGGTGTCTACCTCTGCCTCCGGTAATGTTGGACGGTGCAGTTGTACCGTTCCTTGGTACAGTAAAGAACCTAGGCGTCTACATGTCCTCTGACCTATCCTGGAATCATCACGTAGCACAGGTTTCTAGAAAAGTTTACGCCTCCCTTCACTGTCTCAAATATCATAGTGCAGCTCTTTCACCGCGAGTGAGAGCGACTCTTGTCCGCGCGCTAATCTTTCCTCACCTGGACTATTGTTCGCTGGTCTACTACGATCTCTCGAGCTACCTAAATCTTAAACTCCAAAGACTCGTCAACGCCGGAATTAGGTTTATTTTCAACGTAAAGCGCGACGCCCACATCACGCCATTCCGACGTAAACTAGGGTGGCTCTTAGTTTCGGATCGGCGTACCTTCTTTCTAGGGGTCTTCCTATACCAGGTTCTCGCTACGGCCCTTCCTATCTACTTGCGGGAACTGTTACAGGAACCGGATCCTGCCGCGCGCCGCTCTTCTAGACTCGCTAGCTCGGGCCAGTCCTCGGCGTTTTTCATTCCTATCCACCGAACTGCCTGTTACCGACATTCTTTTTTGCTCTCCTCAATCTACCTCTGGAACAGCCTCCCGCAGTCTGTGCGCGAGGCTTCTTCTCTGGATGCATTTAAGGGGAAACTTTTTGAGCACCTGCAGTCGGTGGAAACTGCCAGCGCCACAGGCTCTGCTAGGCCGAAGCTTTGACCGTCGGACACACTCACGTTCGCCTCCGCTGTCCTGCTTTTATTTGTAGCTTATTCTTGCTTTTATTTTAATTCTTGCTTTTATTTTATCTTTATCCTTATTTTTATGCTTTATTTCTATTTCTGTATTTCCTTTTTTCTTGTGTGGTTTAATATGCTCATTTATTATAATAGTTAGCGCAATGCGCAACCCCCAGAACTACGGCGGCTGGCCATAGTGCCGTGCCTTTTTATGTACTGGCTGCCCACCGTTTTACTACGCGGTGTGGCTACTAGGTTCCAGGCCCTCTGGTAGTTGTCCTGCTTATCAGTATATTTGACTCTCAGTCTGCTAAATTTAATATTTATCATCTATTTTTATTACTATTTATTACTTAGTATCTGTATCCATATGTCTGTAATTATTTATCATTTATTTTTATTACTATTTATTATTTAGTATCTGTATCCATATGTCTGTAATTATAGTTGTTGCTTTCGTTTGTACAATTCTGTAAGTGCACAGTTGCCCTTTGGCCTGATTAGGCTACGGCATAATAAATATTATCTGATCTGATCTGATCCCTCTCCCTCTCCCTCTCCCTCTCCCTCTCCCTCTCCCTCTCCCTCTCCCTCTCCCTCTCCCTCTCCCTCTCCCTCTCCCTCTCCCTCTCCCTCTCCCTCTCCCTCTCCCTCTCCCTCTCCCTCTCCCTCTCCCTCTCCCTCTCCCTCTCCCTCTCCCTCTCCCTCTCCCTCTCCCTCTCCCTCTCCCTCTCCCTCTCCCTCTCCCTCTCCCTCTCCCTCTCCCTCTCCCTCTCCCTCTCCCTCTCCCTCTCCCTCTCCCTCTCCCTCTCCCTCTCCCTCTCCCTCTCCCTCTCCCTCTCCCTCTCCCTCTCCCTCTCCCTCTCCCTCTCCCTCCCCCTCCCCCTCCCCCTCCCCCTCCCCCTCCCCCTCCCCCTCCCCCTCCCCCTCCCCCTCCCCCTCCCCCTCCCCCTCCCCCTCCCCCTCCCCCTCCCCCTCCCCCTCCCCTTCTCTCCTATCCCACTCAGTTGTATTCCATGTACCTCATCATCGTATCCTCACCTATCGCAACTCGTTCTGTCTCTCTGCCATCTACTTCTGGCATTCACTTCCTGATGAGGTTACTAGTGCTTCAACCCTGCCTGTGTTCAAGTCTCGGCTCTTTACATACCTGTTCGATTTGGACACTGGCTCCGTTTAATTGTTTACATGTCTTTCCTCTCAGTCGTCTGTCGCTTTTATTATAGTGTTAATGGTCATGTAGTTTTCTATTTTATCTTACATTGTCTCGATTCTGAGAGCGCGTCTATACTACCTTACTTTATTTTACTTTATTTTACTTTACTTTGTAAGATCTATTTTGTTACTAGGTTATTAATTTTCTTATTGCTTCATTTTATTTATGTTCTTTTCTGTGGGTGCTTGTTTACTGCGATTAGTACTTGGTTAGTGCGTTAGTACTTAAGAATTTTCTGTATCTATTATATATTGTATTTCTGTATTTTTTTGTTTTTGAATTTTTGCCTCACGGTTATCCAAGGCATAATAAACTAATCAATCAATCAATCAAAAATCAATCTCTCTCTCTCTCTCTCGTTAGCACAACTTGACACCCACTTTCTCACATGCGGTGATAATGGCGAGGTACGAAGATGGACTGAGGACCTTTTCCGCTATCAATGATTTTTACCTTTGCCACCCGTCTTGCGAGCGCTGCTGGCCACCGGTTGGCTGCTAGCCGTGCCAGGTCACCAAGATGGCTCCGCGAGGCAAGGGCGGCAAGAATTTGAGTAGCGGAATCGGTACTCGGTACTCTCTCAGGTCCGGATATGCTCGTCAAGCTGGGTAGGAAGAGGTTTCAACGTTTTGCCACGTTACGATACTGATGTGTTTTAGACAAAAAAAATTCTGAAAAAAAAAATCGCCAACGCCATCATTTTCGATTTTTCAATGGATCTTTTACCTTATTACCTCAGTCTGCGTGAAAGACGATGGCATAATTTTCAAACATCCAGCTTAGAATATATGAATTTCATCAAGAATTATGAATATTGGGCATCTGTGGAATAATAACAGTTCGATAATACCATATCGAAAACTAATTCATACTGAAATTTAGTGTCTTCAAACGTTTTTTTTTCCATTTCTGAGAATTATTAAACTTTTTTAGTTATCGAACTACGTTTTTTTGTACATACAACAAACGTTGAAGTCTTATATTACATCAAATCGCCCTAATTGATTTGATCTTTATTTTTCAACAAAATTCTGCGTAGAAATTTGAAAATTATAATAATTTGTTGAAAATGGGATGATGATAATGTCGCTGATATTCATAGTGCAGTGCACTCACACTGCAGTAAGTGCCAAAAGATTGAAGAATATTGATAAGGCGTTTTATTTTTCTATAAAATGTTATGATTCAATTAAAAACAATTAAAACCATACATTTAACAATTTTTTTGATTAAATTCCATTTCATCTCGACTATTTAGTTAACTACTTATTCGTAAAGAATGACAATTTCTATAGGTTTTAATGTTTTCGGCAAAATAAATGTTCAATGAAGGGTTTTTAGATGAATATGATTTTGATTGTTCAATAAAGTATAGCATAGGATGGACCAAGGAAAACTGTTCACCGGTGAAAAGTGAGCACCTCGGCTGAAAATTCATAAAAATATCTTGGATTATAAATCTTTTCATAATAACAAACATACGTGTAATATTTGAAATCAACGAATTTTTATTCTTCAAAGACTGCTTACGAATGTAAACAAAATTCCATCAATTGTCGGAATATCAAACCAATCCCAATTGTAATTTCTTGATATTCTATTTCTTAGATTAGTCAAAATTAACTGGTACGACAAAAAAAAGATGCTTCGGGGGATTGTTTGTAGTTCGAAAAATTGAATCAACACAAATTTTTTGACAAAATCACTTATTTTAAACAAATATACCTGGCGGTACTCACAGCGTTATCGCGCGGAATTATGAAATTAAATTTTAGTAATTTAATGCTGAATTATGTTTTCAACCTTTGAATGGAATAATTTGGTAGGTCTTTATGGATATAAGAAAATCCCTTTCTTAAAACTTAAAATCGTCTATCTACATTTCAATGGTAGGATGAATTGCATTGCATTGCATTGCGGCAACTATTACGCAGAATAAGGTCACCAAGTATAAAATTCATTTAAAAATCGTAAGTGGCAGAGGTTGTCAATTAATTAAATATTATTTGAATACCCGAAATTTATTTCTTGCATAATTATATCCAATTTCTAGTTTGACGACAAGATTAAACATAATATTGGACCAAGTAGAACTTGGCAGCAGTGGGTGACGGTTAGTAGACCATAACCATATATACTCATATTCAACGCCGAGATAGAAGTGATTCGCTGATCAAATCACTCAGAAAAATTAAACAAAACAACTAATTAATTACATTAACATCTCGAACGTTATTTATATTTATTCTTAATTGTACTGCTCATAGACTTGGCAACAGATTGTCCGGAAGGCAAGAGATATAGACGGTGCGGCAAAACTGGCAATGAAATCAACTGGAAATCCCGATGCACCAGAGGAGCTGACTGCCGAATATGAGAAAATTCTGAGCACACTTGGGAAAGAAGCCTTGAGTGGAATGGAAGAAGCGATCCCATCATTAGGATTCGTCCCAAGTGAAGACTTACGTAAATCCGAGAACAACGATTATGAAGAAAAATATCATAACACGAGTCCATTTGCAATAACCAGTCAATTATCCTCCGGATCGTCGGTTATTAATGAAATTGAAATATCTAGTGAAGAGTCACCTAATTGTCCAAAAATTACAAATTTAAAAAATTCTAAAATAAGCCAACGGCGTAATTCTGCCGAGTACATGAAATCAACTGCTATAAAACGACAAAAAGATATTGATGAATTATACGAAACTTCAAAGTCCAATTTCGAAGAAGTAAAAGTTAGTATATTAATTATTAAATTTATAAAATCGATGTAACACATTATTATAGACTTTAATGTTGCATGAAATGACAAACATTATATAAAATTTTATAAATGTATTACCTCTATTGCTTGGCTATCGCAACAAATCTTTGTGATTCCCTAAGAATTTATTCGAATCAAATCAACAAATATATAATTCCTAACTCGTATAATTCATAATTGTGATACGTTGTCATGTGCATTTTAGAGAATGAACGCAAATTTCGAGTTTCGGGCTCCGAGACTCGTTAACACTTTGGAGAAGATGTTGGATTTTATGAAAGAAAATTCAAAAGATGGTCAATCCAAATTCACATGCCCTGAATCATCTGCAGAAATGGTCGTAGAGGTATGCTCACCAATAGAATAAATGTAGACATTAAAAATAATGTGTGAAGTCATAAATAAAATATTCAATCTACGTGTGCAAATTCTAATATTTCGAACAGTATTAACAGGTTAACAGTTATTTCATTATCGAATTATTCGCGATAATTTTAGCGCCACTTACATGTCAATGTTTTATTATGCTCTGTCAAAGTATTATCTGGTAATTTGGTCGCGTATATTTCTTCCTCTAACTAAAATATTATCCTGAGAATTTACATCAATTTCATGAATAATCTCGACAACTTCGGCGTATTCTGGAGGATCACTCTACCAATCATGCAATTTATTTTTTATTAACATATTAATTTTATGGGTTTATTCAGCAAACCACGTGAAGTGGTATATTATTAAACACATATTACTTTAATCGAATTGCAACATTATGAAGAAATGTGCAGGCCTTTATAAATCGTCCAGCTTGTGTAGGCTTATAATGTAGTGTTCGATCACGTTTCAAACAACGCCAACGTCCCATCAATCTACCAAACACACGTTCAATCATACTTCTAGTATGAGTTTGTGCTGCATTATATCTTGCTTCCGGTGAATCAGATTCGGGGTCTCGATATGGTGTTAACATACCTGTGTAAGGATGGTGAAGGAAATAAATCGGAACTCAACAACTTTACTCTGTCCTTTTATGTCTTTATTATCTTTAATGTCTTCAATGTTTTTATTGTCTTTAACGTCTCTACTCTGCGACGCTCTTGTAGGCTCTAGCGGGCCTAAGGCCCCCTCTCCCAGCACCTCTGCTGAGCTGCCGGATGACGACACCGTCGCCCGGATGGTGGCGCCACCTTGTCGCAACTTAATACTTAATTCTCACACCTGGCTGTAAAGTGTAGCCTTGATCACCTATAAATGTCAATTTTTTTATTTTTTCAGAAATCCGGTCTTGCAAATCAAAGTAATATTAATGGATAGAATCGGTGATGAACAAGATCCATGTTACGTTTTTAATTTACAATAATAAAGACCATTCATAATTCGATCTTACAGTATTATTCATTTTATTTATTGTTAATGCTTTATTTAATTTCAAATGGACGCCCGTACACTTTTTACAAACGCCGGCAATGCAGCATAATTTTCATGCATCTTATTAATATTTAAATTTTTAAATGAAATATTTAAAACTGTATTAACACGGCTTTTGTGTCAAATTAAAAGATACTATTCATCAAATGAGTTGTAAATTATACAAAAAATATTTTATAATTCATAAAATTATGGTAAAAAGTATTCATGTACGATGGTATTATTTTTAATCGACATTTTGGATGCTCATTATAGTTTTTTCACTCTGTTTAGGCACACATTTATCCATGATATAATCATTCAAACAAATGATAAATTATACATATATCCACGTGCATGATTTACATTGTCAGCTTTCGTATTGCCAATCTGAGGCACAATGAATACATTGCATTGATGTAAATTATGTTTTTATTCATAGTACATTTCCAAAACGTGATGCATAATCAATAATAAAAATCGATAAGAATAGAATCATATTCATTAATAAATACGTCGTTGATGAATCAACGAAATATTCACTGAATAATTTATAGATGTAAAACCACCACCTTTAACTCAAATATATAGGATTGCGAATAATACTTGCCTAAAAGGTGAAACGTTCCAACTCGATCCCTCTGAAGACGATCCATTTCTTGTTTAACATTACTTTGCCTCCATATTCTTGCGTCATGAGTTGAACCAGGAAAGAACATGAGTGATGTAATACTCATGTCATCGTCACAAGTCGCTTGTACGTTCAACAAATATATGCGATTATGGTTGAGATACATCCATGGCCTATCTACCGGTGGGTAAATCGCTATTTGTGTGCCATCAATGCATCCGATTATCCCCGAAAACCCAGCAATCAAATTGAACCTAGTGAATCAAGCAATTCTGCTGGACTCAGACATTCGCACAGTGTTGTATATTAATTATCATCTAATTTTTTTTTTTAAATAATCAAAAAGTAAATGCTTGTGAATTGTTCGTGAAGCATATAGGAGGGATTTTTTTAAATGCTTAGGTGATAATTCATATTATAAATAATAAATAAACTTTTATAAAATTCAATTACTCTTGTGATGATCGAGCTCTAGCCACAGCAGTTCTTGGAAATTGAACCCATTCATTAGCTAATAGAGCCATCTGTGTAGAGACACGATTAATGACACGGCTTATTGATGATTGTGAACAGCAAAAATGTTCGGATTCACCAATGGATCTTTGGTAACTTCCTTGTGCGAAAAATTTCAACGTACATGAAACCTGTGAATTATGTAAGATTACAATTGCGGAAAATATTTGAAACTAAATTTAGGCAATGAATGTTCACGTACTTGTGGAAGAATTGGAATGGATGTACTCCCAAGCTGTTGAATACGTGGGGCTAAAATTTCACATAGCCATGCAACTGTCTCTTCCTGTAATCTGCACGCACGAATTTTATACCACTACTTGTTATTGTACATTAGGGTGGTTCTTATTTAGGGTTCAGTGGATTTGAAATCGTCATGCCCTCCTAATCGATCACAAATACTTAAAAAAAAATCATTATCAAACTTGGGCATGTCTCCGAATTTTAACCATTATCTATTTATTTATTTATTTATTTATTTTTCACTCAATTTTGTTTAACTTATTGATATAATAAATATACACAAATGTAAATGAATAATTCTTGAATGAAATAAAAACATCTCACTATGTAAAATGAGTAAATAATAGCCAATGAAGTTGAGTGCAACAGAAAGAAATATCTAGAAGTGCACAAAACCCAATATCATATCTTTGATTAAGTTTGACAAATTTAATAAAAAAAATAAACACATAAATAAATAAATAAATAACGGTTAAATTTCGGAGGCATGCCTTAACGTTAAAATTAAGAGCGCAAGTTTTACAATTTTTTTTTGAAATTATTTGTGATCGATTATATAAGGGCGTGACGATTTAAATTCCACCGAACCCTGAATAAGAACCACTCTATTGTACACTTGGCGAAGTTGATTTTGAGCCGGAAGTGAAAATCAGAAAAGTTACTGGGCTGATAGTTACTAGGCAAGTAGCTAGACAGTCTGCTGCAAAACACGAGCTGTCTGCTAAGTTTCGAAAAGATCACCTCGGAATGACGTCACTCGGTGTCAGACTCGGTCTAGCAGACAGCTCGTGCTGGTTTCGCAGTAGACTGTCTAGCTACTTGCCTAGTAATAATCAGTCTAGTAAATTTTCTGATTTTCACTTCCGGCTCAGAATCAACCTCGCCAAGTGTACATGCATATTAATTTCAATAATTACAAGAATAATTATTATTGATTCAGTTTTTAGCAATAAGTACAATGCTAATGATAATGAATAATCAACGCGCTGTTTTCAATACGTAAATATTCTCGTTTTTTCAGATTTCTTGTACATACAACTATGTATTATCCTTTCTAGTAAAAAAAAAATGAAACTTATTTGAACTGTACCTATGCAATTCTATGTACACCCAACGAGGTTGATTCTGATCCCTTCCGGTTTGGACGAATCTCATTTTACGTTGGCAACGGTAGCGTCTCGTAGCGCGCCGCACCGGAACGGCGTACGAGCAAAGCTCGGCCCGTAGCTGCCAAACTGATCTAACCTCAGAATGTAACACTCCTAGGCACTGAAATATAATACTTCAGTACTCCAAGAATAATGCAATTGTCGAAAAGTGCTATAATTTCGAAGTTCACTTTACCATGAGATATATTGATTTAATAAACAATTCAGATGATTGAAAAACAGGGATTTCTTGTAAATTATTAAATTTTATAGAGCGTCACAGCCGAGGAACCTTGAGGAAAGACGCTGAAGCTGACAAATAACAGATTACAATGTGGTTTGATAAAGGGACGGTGAAGAGCCGAACGAATCCAACGGAGTGCAACTGTTGGACTCCGATGGACTCTATTTTATACTCAACGTCTACGCTGTGCATTAAGACTTCGATAAACATTGTTTTGTATTCTGCGCTTATGCTGTTCATTGGACTTTTATAGAGTCTATTGCATACTCTGCCTTCACGCAATGCATGAGACTCCAATAAACTGTACTCAATACTTTACATCTATGCTTTTCGTCGGAGGAACGCTTCGATAAGCGCAGTTTTATACTCTACGTCTACGAAGTGCGTAGGACTTCGATAAGTTCCTTTCTATATTTTTGTATCATTTAGTCAGAACAAGATTGTGAGTCAATATTGTGCGTTGGACTCCAATGCATGGAATATAAAATAAAACCTATCGAAGTCTGCGTAGACGTAGGATATGAAAGAAAGTGTATCGAAGTCACACGCATAGCGTCAACTTATAGCCGCGTTTTGACAAGATGATACAAAAATATAGAATAGAACCTATCGCAGTTCAACGCACTGCATGGACGCAGAGTATGAAATAGACTCTATCGAAGTCGAACGAAAAATTTCAACGTTGAGTATTAAATAGAGTTAGTTGAAGTCAAAGGCACAGGGTAGACGTAGAATATAAAATTGAGCCTATCGAAGTCTATCGTACTGTGTGGACATTAAGGCACCAGACGACGGTGCGCGGCCGGTACAAGGGCGTAATTTTAATAATTTTTTTCGAGCAAACGATGAATGATTTTTTTTTTTATTGATACTAATATTCAATATATACATATAGATGACACTACACAAAATTTTTTATTCGAATCTTAAGAATAGTTTGCGGTGTACAAAAGGACACTCTGACGAAGTTGCTGCTTAGTGGTTGACAGCAATTAAGCCATACGGTTCATCTGAAAAATACTAAAAAAATATATTCATAAACTAGACATATAGGTTTATAGCATCACGTAGCGGAATTTCGATATATAAAACAAAAAAAAAAATGGCGGACCAGCGAATTTTATTTCACATTTTTATAGAAAATTTTCATCGTTTATGAAAAAAATAAAAAATAGAAGGGGCCCTTTATAAAAATCCCTACGTGGTGCTATAAACCTATATGTCTAGTTTATGAATATATTATTTTGGTATTTTTCAGATGAAATTATGGCTTAATTGCTGTCAACCACTAAGCAGCAACTTCATCGGAATGTCCTTTTGTACACCGCAAACTATTGTTAAGATTCGAATAAAAAAATTTGTGTAGTGTCTTCTATATGTATATATTGAATATTAGTATCAATATAAAAAATAACCATTCATCGTTTGCTCGAAAAAAATTATTAAAATTACTCCCTCGTACCGCGCGCGCACCGTGGTCTGGTGCCTTAAGTATGAAATAGAGTTCATCGGAGTCCAACGGTAGCACTCCGCTGAATTGGTCAGGCTCTTCACCGTTTCTTTATCAACCTACATTGCAATCTGTTATTCTTCAGCTTCAACGTCTTCTTTCGAGGTTTCTTGGACTGACCCTCTATAAAATTGGATAATTTACAAGAAATCCCTGTTCTTCTTTGTTGTTCTTTATTGTTTATTAAATAAATTGATCTCATAGTAAAGTAGATTCCGAAGTTATAGCACTTTTCGACAATCGCATCATTCTTGGAGCACTATAATATTATATTTCAGTGTCTAGGAGTTTGAAATTCTGAGGTTAGATCAGTTTGACAGCTACGGGTCGAGCTTTGCTCGTACGCCGTTCCGGCGCGGCGCACTGCGAGACGCTGCCGTTGCCAACGTAAAATGAGAATGCCCCAAACCGGAAGGGATCAAAATCAATCTCGTTGGGTGTACTGTAACGTATCAAGCCTGCTCCGAACCTAAGCGCCGCGCGCACGCGGCAAAAAGAAGGGAGACGGTAACAGCTGCTATAAAAATGGCGCAGTTAACGCGGCTCGCCAGCATAACCTACCTGTCGGACGTATGACTCATTAAAACGCGTATAACTAGTAGCATAACCTACCTGTCAGAAGTATGACTCAGTAAATTCACAGCAGTATAATCCACCTGTCGGGGATATGACTCAGTAAATTCACGGTAAATTCTCGGTAGGTTCACTAGTTTTCGGGACAATAATTGATTTATCACTAATTAATTACTACTATTAGAATCGCGCATAAATAAGAAAAAGTAGCATCACGTCAAGTAGAAACAATGTGAAACGTCAAAGAATTAGATATTCAGGTCGAATACTAATTAATTAATTAAACAAACGGATATAAATTGATAATCTTGCCAATAGCAGTTATTAGATTTAAAAAACAGATTATATTTCACACGGTTTACCTGTCGGATTCCGAATAGCTAAATTTAGAACACTTCAAAAACACGAACAAGTTCGATGAACTTAAAGTCTAGAGCCAACACAAAACCAAAACACAGAAAAAACGCGTAGAGTTTAAGTTAGTTTTAACGGAATTTTGTAACACTTTATTTTATATTTTGTTTGTAAAATTTATTTGAAATGGTTATTATTAAATTTCTTATGTTTGTTAAAATCGCGAGTTTCGGATTTTCATCAACCATAGAAATTTCCTAAACACAAAATCCTGGTTAACATAGGGAAACTGCCAGCTTTAAGCTAATTGTTGGTTAGCACTAATTTATTAATCCGTGTCCGATCAACAATACAAGTTTCAAGTCTGGGAACAGGCCTGACTTCAGGAGCCCGGTTCTGTATAGCATTTAAATAGGGAGATAGGCTCGGCACGGCGCTCAGCTCCATCGCAGAAGGGTGCAGCCTCGGTAATTTATTATCCAGCTCTGCGATTGCAGCTCTAATTGTTTAACAATTCGAGTCTGATAGTTAGTTACGTAGTTAAAGACCTTATGAGACTTGAGCGTGGCCTAGAACAAAATTTTGATGCAACAACCACGACCTAGATTCAAGATTCGAGTAAAATCATTTTTATCTGTATTTCTTTCATTTTATTAATTAAATAAATAATTAATAAACCCCAAACGTTGCAGTACATACAAGTTAAGTTTACACATACGGGCAGTTTCACCACAAAGGTCTTTTTTGACGTCGTATTCTTTAAATCGTATCAAATTTTTGCAATGTATAACAAATGTGAGAAAGCCTGACTCGTATTTCTGCATTCTGCGGAAATATGTTTTCAACAGAAGTTAAAAGTTCATGGGACCAGTATGTCGCGGTTGGAAGTATGGAACATCGTTCAAAATCAATTGATTTGTTTGACAAACTTCATTCAACATCATTTTAATCGTCTCAGCTTGAATATTTTATTTTCACTTGTTGATAAATTACGTGACACAAAAAAGCAATTTATAAATTTTCCTAACTAATTTTCCAACGGCCCGCATTCCGAATGATTCTAAACCTAGTGAAGTCTAATTGGACCAACGTACCCCGATTTTGGAATGAGACGATTATAATGATATTAAATGAACTTTGTTAAATAAATAAAATGATTTTAGACTATGTTTAATTTTTGCAATCTCGACATACCGGACCACTAATGCATTTGGTCGCAAAAATCCGCGTGCGGTTACCTTCATGAATCAATATCTCTACTTTCATTAAACGTAGGTATATAAATGAGCTATAATTCATTTTTAAGGCGACAGAATAAAATATCTTCAATTTAAATTGAAATTTATAATTGTTACCGTTATAAACAATTGAAATCCTTATAGATATTGATTACAAAAACGACTATTTTTTGAATTTTCCACAAAAATTGGCCATGTTGAACATTAAATTCTAAAGAGTACAGAATTTTCAGTCGATAGCTTCTATTTTGGCTTTTTAGATGTAATTTTTCGTAATGACTCGCGAACACTCGCGTGTGTTACCATGCCGCGGTCGACAAATGTTGAAACACGTAGACTACACGGAAAAAAAATTTGTAACTGCAACAGAACTGAGTCCTTTAAATACTACATTCCAGGTTCCTGTAGCTGTACCAGGCGTAGTCCTGTTATAGCTACAGGACTGGTATGTTGCAGTTACAGTCCTAGGGATATCACAGGCTTGTCCTGTAGTTGCAACAGGACCATGTTTACAGGACTAAGTACCGTTACAGCTAGTTTTTTTTACGTGTATTTCGAAATTTATTGCAAGTGGCAGGACTCTATGTTTCCAAGATTTGTGAAAAAATGAAATACATAT